>JBBBDQ010000406.1:1842500-1887500 GCA_037127315.1 Ascarosepion bandense
TATATATAATTGGACATTGAAGTCAACACCCACAGGCGACAGTCTGGTTGATGCTAAATGCAATCATCAGGTTATGTACGTTGTGTTTTTGTTCGACTTTTTATATATACAGGTCAGCGATGCATTGTGGGTAGTCTATTGCATAATGGATTGTCTACTGCATTGTGGGTAATCTACTGTATTATTCTAACCGTTATTTTTGTGAGTGTAGTTTGTTAATTTGTTCATTACTTGCTTAGTTTTGTATATTTATTTGGATTAATTTATTTTACTTGCTTTTATTTATTTATTTATTTATTTTCGGCTTTTAAGAAGTTTACTAAAATGTGTTTTCGCGTTTGCATTCTCAAATTAGTTCTGATCGTTTATTTAGTGGTTTGTTTTGGTGTGGGAATTTAATTATAACTATTTTTCCTCCAGGCAGAGTTTACAGTTTTTGGATTTAATGTTTTCGGCTGATGTTCTTTTCCTATATTTTCCATAATTTGGGTGTGATCTGTCTTGTTTTCAATCTCCCAGAATAGTTTAGAAAGCATTGTGCTGTTCACGTATTTACTTTTTGTGAAGAATTTGTGTGTACTTTCTGTTTCCAGGATCCTTCAGTTTCTTCTATGCATATTTTTCTTCGTTATCTGCCTATTTTACAATAGCTTTGTATATTACATTGTTCTGTAAGCAATTGCTTTTTAAGAGGCATTCGTTCTTTATTCTGCAGTTACATGCGGATTTAATTTCTTCAGGTGGTTTGTTGATTATTTTCCTGTTGTGCTTTTTTTATCATTTCTGTCTTGTTCTCTGTAGTTGATTTTTACTGTTTTGCTGAATATCTTGTGAAGAGTGCTTGATGCGAGGAAGTGTTTGTGTATAAGATAGATGAATATTTTCACTAAGTTTTTTTTTACACTTTTGTTGTATGGTGGGCTGAACCATATGATGTTTTTTCTTTCTATTGGGTTTTTTGAGTGCTGTGTAAGGTGTATGCGTGCGTTGTCTGGAATTCACTGTCTTTTAGTTCTGTTTCATAGCCTTTCTTAGTTTCTTTGAATATAGTTTCACTGGAAGAATTGTCGGAATCAATTATCCGCGGGCTTTACGACAATTAACCAATTCAATAGATATTTCGGAATCTATGACACAAATGAGCGGCGATAAGCACAACTCGTTTAATCCATTTATTAATCGAAATTCATCATCTTGTTTACTTATTGAGCATTTTTTGAAGGGGTGTAAAATAGTGCATGCATTAAGATATATTTATATTCTAGCATTTCTAACGACTTTTTCTTGTTTTATCAATTTATTTATTTATTATTTTTATCAATTTATTTATTATTTATTTATTATTTATTATTTATTTATTATTTTTATCAATTTATTTATTTATTCTAACGACTTTTTCTTGTTTTATTTGTATTATTTTTTTAATTACTTTTTTATTTCTTATTAATTTATTGTAATTTAAATGTTTATTGAAATAATTTTTTTATAAAACGTGCGCATAATACAAAAAGTTTATATATGTCAATTACATTATAGATAGAAAATACAGAGTGCGATGGATAAATTGTCATCTAAATTACGCAAAAAATGAAAATAACAATGACATCTCGTATATATTTATCAAAATTACACAAAAATACCTTGAAATACTAACGAGTAAATTTATTCAATAAAATTGATTCAACCACGGCCTCCAGATGACTTCGGAATCTCTTACATCTCTTCTGGACGGCCTCCTTGTTGATGAATGCTGTTATATTCCTTGCCTTCAGTTCATCCTTGGTGTTATAAAGAGTTTTCTTGGTTTCGCACTGTTGTGGAGTAGTTTTCGCACTGAAAGTTATAATCGTGCTATGTCGGTTGCTAATCGAATTAATACACCCAAAATGTTAGGAACTTGGTAATCTTCCACTGAAAGCTGACTCCTTAGTATTCGGCTAACTGCCGACTAATATCAACTGCCCAGTAGTTCTACTGAACTCCAATAGAACTCTAAAGAACTCTCTAAAACTTCTAAGAACTCTTATGAACTTTCCAAGAAATTCTCGAGTTAACTTCCTGTTAACTCTTATTAATATAGGAGGGGGAGTCCATTATCGGAGGAATAGGTGTGTTTCACCATAACACTCACTCAACTCCGTCCCACGCATAATAATCAAGAGGATTGCAATCTGGGGAGTTAAGTGGCCAGATGTAATGGATGATGCGGTCGCATAAATTGTCTGACAGCCATGACTTGGTTGTTCTGTTTGTGTGGCATGATGTAGAGTCCTTTTGCCAGACATAGGGTCTTCTGCATGCCATCTCTTGACAGTGGGCAGCATTAACTTCTCAAGGAACTCGAAGTATACCTCCTTGTTGAGTTTGAGTCTCTCACCAACAAATTCAGTTGTTCTTTTCTTATCAGTCTGATCAGAGTTAGTTTTCCGAGTTGCCATTAATCACCATTAGACTCATCCAACACGGTCATTAGATTGACACACCAAGACTCTGAAAGGTTCTTATTAGAGCCTCTGTCACGAATGCCAAGCAGTACGGCATGCCGTTACCAAATTTTTGACGGAGTGAATTGAATGTCCAAATAAACCTGCGTAGTCGACAAAATAAAAAAGAAACAATGCGCATGCGCGAAATAAAAATAACATAAAAGGGCGACAATTTACTCATCGCACCCTGTATACACAGAGATATATAAATCGAACATGTGCGTATATATATATACACACATATAGATCTTCACATGCATACCTGGCACATTTTTGTGTCGCGTAGGGACCAAAGATCATCTCTCAGTTGCGTCTCTGTCCTCGAAGACAGAGTGGGGTTCAGTTGTAGCTCTGTCCGATGACAGAGATGCATCTGAGAAAAAATTATACTAAGTAGATTCCCGCTCCTCAGGAACAGTGTCCCGAGGCCGCGCCACCTCATTGCACTAGAGGCGTGAACCAGGTGCTCGTCACCGGGGCCAGCGCAACTGGCGGTTGCGAGGATTCGGGAATTTTTGTTCCTTCGCCCGTTCGTGCGCGTTCGGGCTCCTTACGTTAAAAACCGACCTTGTGTCACATCTCGCTCCAGTGGGGGAGTAGGGTAAATAAACTTACATTTGTGTGTGTGCGTTCAGACTGTTAAACCGATAGCAAACGATTAACTTTGTTCATAAATATTTGTCATAACCTGTAAAAACAAAAATGCAAAATAAGTGAGTCGCAATAAAGTAAGAAAATAGAGTAAATTATGATTATATGCTCAAGAGGCTGGCTGTTGGAAGACTCTATGCCTGGCAACAGGACTCTGCCCCATGCCACACAGGCAGGAGTACCAAGTCATGGCTGTCGGACAATTTCTGCGACTACAGCATTCCTTACCTCTGGTTACCTACCTCACCAGACCGCAACCATTCCGATTATTATATGTGGAATGCAGTTGAGCGAGAGACCCACAAAACGTCTTGTAAGATCAAATATGAACTGAAGGCAAAGATTATGGTAGCGTTCATCAACTTAAACAAGGAGATCGTCAAGAAGAGATGTGCAAGATTTATAAATTGTCTGGAGCTCGCAGTTGAAGGCAACGACAATTAGACTGAATAAATTTTCTCTTTAATATTCCAACATATTTTGATGTAATTGCAGTTAAATAAATCGGTTGAAATGATATGTCAATGTCAATTTCATTTTCGCGTAATTTAGTCAATTCATTTATTACCACACACACACACACACACACACACTACAAACACACACACACACATACAAACACACATACAAGAACACACACACACACACACACACACACACACACACATATATATATATATAGGTATAGATGTCCAGTCTGTAAACGGTGAGGATAATCCAACAAGATTAACTTAATACAAAATATTAAGTGTTATAGAGAGCTCAATGGATGTTATCCAGAGCAATAAATGACGTGTTGAGTTTTCCTTTATTTATATATATTAGAAAAAGAAATAGGGTTGTTCCAACGAGAGAAATTGGTATAGAATAAAAAGTGTGAGAGGCCGTGAACGTTTTGTTTAAAGTGTATATTTATTATTGTTGTTATTATACATGCTAATATACATTAGGTGTCCATAATAGTATTTGTGATGCTACACATGTTTCGAGTCTAAAGTTGACTCTCTTCAGGCGAATAAACTTGTGGCTTTACGAATATACGTAAAGCCACAAGTTTATTCGCCTGTTCGAAACACGTGTAGCATCACAAATACCATTATTGACACGTAATGTATCATAACACGTATGATAACAACAACAATAAATATACACTTTAAGCAAAACATTCATGGCCTCTCACACTTTTTATTATATATATAAAGCTCTACGTTGTATCGAGCACTCTTTATAAAAGTAAATGCATGAACAGTGGGTTTAAAACCTACATGTTCCATAACTTTCTTACAATATATATATATATATATATATATATATATATATATATATATATATATATATATTGAATAGGAGCAGAGGTTTATTGCTTGTTTCCTGTTTAGTGTTAAGCTTCTTAGTGTTTCTCAAGCCTTTGCATTCTATTTCTAGCGCCTTAGTAGTAATGCATGTGTGTGTGTGTGAATCTCAATCTGCTTATATGCATATCATCAATCGATGCAGATGAATAAAAGGAGAACGCGTGAGAGAGCGAGAGAGAGAGAGAGAGAGAGAGAGAGAGAGAGATTGATAGATATTCCACTCTGTTCATATCCATCTATCTATCCATCTATCCATCTATCCATCCCGGTTCAAGTCTAATCTCTTTTCTCTCTCACTTTCCACTCGCTGCTTCCGCCATTATTCTCGCTCGGTCTGTAACACCAAAAAATCGATCCGTCTCTGAAATCTTATCAACAATTCAATTACATTTTCTTCATTTTCTCACAATTAACGCAGTTGCAATCGCATTTCTTATAATTTACTTATGACGAAAAATAATTTTCATTCATTTTCTCTTTTTCTCTCTGACTTTTCCTGCCACCCTGTCATTAAAAAATTCTGATTTTAACAGATATATTTACCCAAAAATTGCACAAAATATCTTGAAATACTGAAGATGTGCGTTGTGGTGCAGTGGATATCGACTCGGAACGACAAGTCGGGAAGCTGAGTTCGAATTCCAGTTGAATTCCTTGCATTCACTTACGCACAAATACCCTTGGGAAAGGTATTAATCCGTCTCTTCCCTCCAGTTATGGGTTAAATAACAGGACAGATTGGGTTCTATAGCCTTGGCTGGCAACCACTCTACCACAGAAAGCAATAGCAACTTACTGCGGGATAATCTTCTGTCCAGTCAGTCATGTATCTTTCGAGACATGATCGCCTAAGCGTGTATCACGAATGGCACTTAACTGACCGACTGAAGAGTAAATTTATTCAATAAAATTACCATTGGTTTCAGAACTTTTCTTGTTCTCTCTCTTTCTCTGTCTCTCTGTCTCTCTCTAATATATATATATATATATATATATATATATATATATAATGTTGAGATGTGATAATGTTTAGTGCCAAGGTTGTTGTTTTTTCAGTTTTACTGACAAAACGTATTTTTGATAAGCTGTTGTTTTTTTTTTATTGTATAGCGCTCAATATCGGTGTGGGGATAGATCGTTGATAGGCACAAAAAGTCCGTCACTTGTCCTGAAAAATCAGCCTTGACGAGTGAGAACATCATAACGGTGTTCTCACGAAACTCCGAAGTCGTCATGAACCAGCTCAGTGAAAGCGGCAGACTCTAAGTGCTTATATATATATATATATATATATATATATATATATATATATATATATATAAGCACTTAGAGTCAGTCACTTTATATATTTCTCAAGGTACCCAAGTAAAGAAAGAGGTTGAAAGTCCTTGGGTACCTTGAGAAATGAATGAAAATGACATCTGTCAACGTTACAGGTCATTTCTGGCATCTTTTGATTGTAATACGCGAAAGATTATCCGTGAGTATGAACGGATTTTATTAAAAATAAGCAAACATAATGTTTCCAATTTATTTAATCTAAAATGTTTAAAAAAATATTTGCTGCCTAAATACACAAATATATATATATATATATATATATAGATGTAAACTTGTCGTTATACTCGTTTCGAAAAACCCTCCGAGTACATACGCGGAAGGAAAAATGGTAATAAAAAAAAGACAGTAATAAAAAAAGAACAAGCTAAGCACCCGAAGTCAAAGTACGTAGCTCAAACAAAAAAAAACCCGAGACGAGTAACCTGAAACAAAAAGCGCTCAATACGCATATATATATATATATATATATATATATATATATATATATATTTAAAGAGGTAATGAAATTTTTTTAAAAATTATAAAAATAAATAAATTTTCTCATTTTATAAAAATTTTTGTGTTAGCTAAAATTTGTGACTATGGGTTTCTGTCCCCTTTATTCTTACTCTTTTCCTTCTCTCACCATTTTATTTTGTGTGTATATATATTTCTTCTTAAATAATGCGTGTCTGATTAATTCTGTTGTTTTGAACATGTATATCCTTCCCTTTTTTGTGTGTGTATAATTTATTGTTAATTGTTTTATGTATGTGTGATTTAATTCCTTGTTCTGTATTGTGTTATATCTGTGAATTGATATATCTACTCTCCATTGATTTCCGGTTTAAAATCCCTCTGCTATAAACCGTTTTTTTTTTTAATATTCTGAAAGAAATTAAAATTTATTTATTCATCAACAGTTTGAACGAGGAAATCGTAAAAATGTGTTTTACATTGCTGAAATAGCAAATGTACCAGACCAGATATGTCAGCAGTATTCCATGCACAGGCAAATAGAAGACTTGTAAATCTACTAGATGGCTTCTGACGAAAAATGTTTTTGGCACGGCACAGTGATTCAACTATTCTTGAAGTAGATGCAGCTATTGCTCCTCTTCAATTCACTTTAAAACGTCAGGCCGAGAAAGGGTCACATTCATTTTAATTTAAAACATAAACAAAAGACTCGTGCAGAAACAAAACCAACGACAATTTCTGACAACAAATATGTATTAACAATTTTACATTCATTAGAGAAAAGCATGCATTTAAGTGAATCATGGAAAATAGTCACTAGTCTGTTGGACTGCTAAGATTTAGTTCAATCAAAAGTGAATAATTCCGGAGATTGTCTTTGAGATATCTTTTAAAATGGTCTTAGATAATGTTCTTGGAAAATGTTCTTGGAAAATGTTCTTGGAAAATGGCCTTAGAAAATGTTCTTGGAAAATGGTCTTGGAAAATGTTCTTGGAAAATGGTCTTGGAAAATGTTCTTGGAAAATGTTCTTGGAAAATGTTCTGTAACATATGTTGAGATAGTATGTCGTTGTGAAAGGTACTTGAAGAAAGTTTGAAAGTGTGTATTGGAGGTTGTCACATGTTTCCGCAACTGTCTTCTGCCTTTGGGGTCCCAATGGCGATGTATGGGGGTATCTAACATATCTGTATGTGAGTGAGGGCGCGTCTTCAACTGATATGGATTTGTTTGGCAGCTGAATTTCCACTAAGAAGCTGAGAAAAGATTTCGTGCGCCGCCGAATGCTACCTGCAGTCGGGTGCGAGTGTGAAGTGAGAAAAGATTATGACGTATGTCCCCAACTGCCTCGGCAGCTGAAGATGTACACGTGGGTGCGTTGCTTAAATAGTTGTCGGTTAGGCTCCAGAGAGCTGCGCGGGAAAACTCAGTTTTCACGTGCAAACGACTTGATTGGCTAAAACTTAACCAATCAGCGAGCGTATTCGTGGTAGACTAGAAAGGGCCTGTTTGATCCAATCTTCTACCAAAAGTGAACAAAAACTATTAATTGACAACAACGCTATTTGTAAGTTGCCGCATAACTGCGATTTATAAATTGTCTCGTAATGAATGCACTGATGATATATTGACCTAGACAAAGCTGATGTGGTATGTATGGATGTATGTGAGTATGTGGATACCTACGTAAGGAGGTATCCACATACTCACCACATGCTCTCCGGGTATAATTTCGAATTAAACAATGGATTGTTATTAATCCGATATATTTCTATCACTTGTGAATATTTTTGTGAATACTTGTGTTTGAGTAGAAGTCCCATTTATTTATTTAACAGTATTTCATTTTCGTCTCCCGGCTTCAATGTTCAAGAAATCTTATTATCAATTTAAAGTTGAGTTGGCTAGATGTGACTGTAATTTCTATATTAATAGTTCATTGTCTCGCACTTCTCGCTTGTGGAACTCTCTTCTGGCTCCATGCTTTCCAGTCAACTTTAATTTTCAAAACTTTAAATGCAATGCCAATCGCTATCTACTGTCTTTCTGGTTACTCTTCTATTTTAACTCTTCTGATTCTTCTACATCCAGTAACTCCTAGTGTCTTAGTGGATTTATTACCTTGCTTGGGGTGCATTCGATTAAACAATTGGTCACCGCAAGGATTATCCTTCTTCATAATTCATAGATTGGCGCTACAGAATCACAAACAAGGAAAGAAACAAAACCACATCGCAAAACGACAACAAATAAAATAGATTCCATACTACTTTAAACCAAAGGTTAGGAAGAAAAACCCCATCAATACTGGAAAGAGTGATGACAGCTACTGACTTGAGAAACCTATTTTCATGAAGAAAAATTGTTTTAAGAGAAAGATTTCATAAATTTCAGACGAAAGTAGCACTGACTGCTCGGCGGTCAGTGAATGTGAAATGCTTCGTTATTCGGAAGCAATTAACATTATTATTATTATTATTATTATTATTATTATTATTATTATTATTACCATTTCATTGTTGTGTTTTTCTCTCTATCTCTCTTCTTCTTCTTCTTCTTCTTCTTCTTCTTCTTCTTTCGCTCTCGTTTTCGTTTTTTGTTTTTCTCATATTTTCTCGCCCAGAAGTACCCAGACTCAAATGTACCCTTGTGCACAATCACGCAAGATAGATATTTGCTTTTGAGAGGACTGGGAAGAAATCGATCGTTCTGTATAAATCAATGAACCAATCAGTCAAATATCATCGAAATCAAATAAAAAAAACTTCGTTAAAAGAAGCCCAAATGACGATTTTCGAACTGCAATTTGGAAACACAACAACTGATTAACAATGCAGGAACACATTTTTTTTCTTTATATATCATTTTCTTTCAGAACGTAGGCGATCCTGGCCCTTTGACATGACAACAATAATTTTTCAGACTTTACCATTTCTCTTCATCCTGCAATTTGCAATGAAGTCACTAAACCTGCTTCATCCAGCTTCTCTTGCATTCATTTTCTCTTGTTAGTATTAAATTCTCCAACAATTCTTTCCTCTTTATGTTTTCCAAGGAATTCAACAGTTTCCAAAAAATTAAATTCTGTAGGCAAAAATGATTTTATTAGTTAAACGCAGGACTCATTAGGAAATGTAAATCATGTATTATTTTTTAAAACCATTTAATCCCTTTTACCGAAAATTTTCTCCGAATAGTAAAATAAAAAAATACAATAAAACTATGACATTATTTAATTAGATAAGCTTTTAATTGCTTTAATAAATAATATAAATGTCAGACATTATAATCTGAAGGAAAACAAATTCGATTAATAATGAAATTTTAAAATAATTGCTTTCATTTTTGTTTTTGTTTTTTTGCTTTTTCATTACAATAATTCATAAAGTTTCAAAGATGTTCTAAAATATTTCCAATTCCTGTAGACGTTAGGCTGGCCGGTTACATAGTGAAAACTATATTTACTAATCGAAAATTGACAAGTTTAATAGAAATCATTTAGCCATCGTATTTTTTAAATATTATTTGTGTGTGTGTGTGTGTGTGTGTGTGTGTGTGTGTGTGTATGTGTGTGTGTGTGTGTGTGTGTGTGTGTGTGTGTGTGTGTACTTGAAGTGTTTTTTGTATGGTAATTTCTATGTGTAAATTAAAAAGTCATCTGTTCCAATGTTTTTCCCCTTACCGGAAAAATTGTACAATTATGTCACTTGTGATCGCCATATGCTTATCTTATCTTGCATAACAACATATTTAATTACGGTGGAAAGATTAGAAAAGTCAACAATGTTTTTTAAAATAGTTTTATTCTAAATTTCATGTTATAAAGAAGTAATACTTGTGTAAATCAGATTAATTTAACATTAAATTTGCTAATTTTTAAAAGTAATGTGTCACAGATGTATATTTTATTTTTGCAAGAATTTTAAATGCGAAAATTAACTTTTGTTTACAAATCACTCAAAAATGACCGAAAAATTGAAAAAAAAAACATCTCAAAATTTTATATCCCAATCCATATAATTTCTGTTTGAAATACACCAGAGTATTTTGCTTAATGGAAATAGTAAATTTAATCATTTAGCTTTCAATTAAAACTAAAATAAAAATTTCAAGAAAATATTTTTATTTTTAAAAATCAACTAAAAGTTAGTTATCTAAAATGAGTGGAGATATCTACCTAAAAGTTATTTTATCAACTTGGCATTTTATACTCTCGTCCTTTTTTATCAATTGATAGTTCAGGAGTTAGTACTGTCAAAAAAGCAGAGCAAATGATTTTATTGCACATTAAAAAATAGCTTCATTATCTACGTGTATTTTAGGATTAAATCCTGTTACATGTTTTCATTTTTATTTTTGTCATTTTTTTCTAAAATTAACAAAATTTTCTATATAATATTGTGTTTATTTATGTACCATTTCGCAATTTGTTTATATTTCCATAGTTTTCGTTAAAAACACCGTTAACACATAATGTATATAAATGTTTATTTACGTACATTATGTTCTAAAGATTGTCATATCTGGCGTGTGATAGTAAGGACAGGCTTCCACTGCCTATAAAATGCTTCTGTGCCATATTGCTCAAATCGCCTTTGAAGTACTGTTCCAAGCCGGAAATTGAACGAAGGCGGACAACTGACATTTCATAACCAGCTGCTTCGAGTAGATAAAACTCGACAACACAGGCAGGTAGTCCATCTAAGAGAAGGAAAACCATGATTTTAAAGACCCGCCATCTTGCAGTCATATCCAAAAACAAGAAAAATTCTATGGAAGTAAATCCAGACAAAAAGCCTGGCGTGAAACCCCGATGGTGATTTGGTGTCAATATTGATAACTTTTTTTGCAGCTCCTGCGGCAAAGCCGTCTCTAAATCTAATGCTCTATATTCATTTGGACCTTGTCGGTACAGACGAGACGGGATCCATGCAGTCTGGTCAGTGTACATCCTCTTCTATATACCATCGCCAGTCTAGGAGAAGGAAAGCTCTGAATTCAAACCAGCATGTGCGTTGTGGTGCATTGGATATCGACTCGGAACGAGAAATCGGGGAGCCGAGTTCGAATTCCAGCTGAATTCATTGCATTCACTTACGCGCAAATACCCTTGGGAAAGGTATTAATCCGCCTATTCCTTCCAGTTATGGGTTAAATAACAGGACAGATTGGGTTATATAGCCTTGGTCGGCAACCAGTCTACCGCAGAAAGCAATGGCAACCTACTGCGGGATAATGTTCTGCCCAGTCAGTCATGTCTCTTTCGAGACATGATCGCTCAAGCGTGTATCACGTATGGCACTTAACTGACTGACTGCCTTGTAGTTCTTGCTTCTTTAACATATGAGAGGAGGTTCGGAGTAACTTCAGCCTCCCTTCTCCGAAAAGAACTAGCGGTTCATTGCACTATTCTGCATTGAATGTCACCATGACCCACAATTTTAAGATGGAGGGGAACTGTAACCACATCAGGGCAACATAAATAAATGAATGAATGATTATGAATATTTATGAGCGTCTCTTAAATTTAAAACATTAAATATAATAAAATATATGATATACTTATTAATTTTTAATGTTTTTCTTCAAATTAAAATGTTTATCGATCAATCTCCAATATTAATGTTATTTACCAATATTAATGTTAGACAATCGGCAAAACGGAGGTTGGAACTATAAAACTTTTTCTTTTTCTATTTTCAGACTTATTAATACCAGTTCCATTGTTACTTTTTTTTTTTTTATAGAATAACTAGCAGTATAGCTTGGCGTTGCTCGGGTGTAATGAAAGCTTTAAAACTAATCCATGGTCCTGGAGCTCAGACTCTTTGGATGTTGGCACGAAAGACTAAAAAGCAATAGTTGTCTCCAGTTAAAGCGAAACTGTACACTGAAAGAAAAATGAATGAATGTAAGTCAAATTTTGATTTCCTGGTATCGATATCAAATAAGTTTTTTTTAGTCGAAAACTGAATTTTGAAGCCTAAATAAGCCCTCTGGGTAAATGGTATCATGGCTGAGACTAAGAACTACAATTATACCTACTTAGAGCCAAACCCGAAGCAAAAACTAAAATAAAAGGGCTGAAAAAATACAGACATACAGGCAGATAAACAGACACACACAAGCATCTTGCCTTTTATATATATTATCAATTTTCTGCACTATTGTAAGAACAGCAACATTGAAACTTCTGAATATCGTTTCTTATGTCTTTGTCGATGACTGTATCAAATTTGATTAAAATCGGACCACTCCTTCTATAACCCGATTTTTTCGATGATCGATTTTTGATATTTATCGGAGGTACCTTGACACAAAACCTAGCTAAAAACACTCGCAGACGCTTATAGTACAACTGTGTAAATTTTCAAGAAAATCGGTTCAGCAAAGTTCCATTTATAAATAAGTTTAGATTCTTGCTTGAATCTACTTTTTTGAGAGCGTTGTTATAGGGGTTTTGTTATCATTAAATATTCTGCTTTTAGAGGATAGTTTATTTATCCTAGTTATTGGAAATTTGTTTTATCACTTGGGGATGATTAGATCAACATTAATGTATATTAGACTCACTATTTCTATAATATGGCTTGAAAGTATTATTAGTGAACTTCAAAGAAATATCCGCATAATTAACTATTTTAAAGTTTGGAGAAATATATATTTTAAATCCAAGTAATATAAAAGCCCTTATTAAGTTCTGTTGTATTTTAGAGAATAGAGGCCCATTACTGTTAAGTATGACAATAAACCCATCATCTCTATACAGTTCGATTTGTTCGGATTCAATAATTCTACTTTCAAACATACGCACCGTAATGGGGTGGGGTGCTAGAGGGTGTCGTCAGTGATGTCATCGCGAGGATCACTAAGGGGGTTTCGGGTCTTTCAACACCATACCCCACTCACCGCGCCGACCCGACCAGAGATGATCAGTTTCTGGCCCACCCTCGATAAGCGCTTTCAGACACTGTAAAATTACGTTTAGGCCCGGTACGAAACCTTGCAAGAATGTACAAAATATAAATGCCCAGTAAATCAGCAATATGAGCGGAGTCCAAAAAGTTTCTGTGATCGCTAATTATTTGTGACGATAAGTAAATTATATTCTGAAGCTTGTTTTTTCTTTATTTCTTTTTACAGTTTTTTATTTGTATCTCCTCTTTAGTTTGCTTACGCTTCTTTTTAGTTTTGTGTTATTATTGCGTGCATATATGCTTCTTATAATTATATGTCTGTATGTGCTTATTTTGTGTATGATTGCATATGTTCTCTTGTTTTGGTTCTGTATATATTTTTTCATTTAAGATTTTTCTCTGTTTATTAGACCAGTACCCAGTTGTATTAAAAAAGGGTCAATTCATTTACTATAAATGACCTGAATATACCGAAAGCTTGAAACTTAGTTTGCGGAACTTACTCATATCCAAATAAATATATATATATATATATATATATATATATATATATATATATATATATATATATATATATATATAAACATATTTATAAATGGAACTTTGTCTGTGTGTGTGTAGGTGTGTGTGTGTCCGTTACCTATAGACTCCGAAACGGCCGATTTTCTTGAAAATTTACACAGTTGTACTATAAGCGTCTGCGAGTGTTCTTTGCTAGGTTTTGTGTCGAAGTACCTCCGATAAATATCGAAAATCGATAATCGAAAAATCGGGTTATAGAAAGAGTGGTCCGATTTTAATCAAATTTGATATACTCATAGGCAAAGACATAAGAAACGATATTTAAAAGTTTCAAGGTGCAGTTCTTACAATAGTGCAGAAAATCGATAATATATATATATATAAAAGCTTTCATTACACCCGAGCAACGCCGGGCTATACTTCTAGTATATATATATATATATATATATATATATGTGTGTGTGTGTGTGTGTGTGTGTGTGTGTGTGTGTATAAGCTATTTTTCCTACCACACCAAAATATAATTAATTTAAATAGGTTCATTTTATTATTAAGATAGCTACAAAGGTATCTCGCTGGAAAGAAAAACAAATTTTACGCGCCTTTCGGCCGACACTTCGGCAAAATAGGAATTGTCGGAAAAATTAAAACAGAGAATTTGCTAAGAAAATTTTTTAACAACGACTGAGGTTAAGAAAAAGCTGAATAATAAAATTATCCTTTTTTAAATTAATTAATTAATTATATATATTAATAAATAAACATATTATCCTTCGTCTATGGCACGACTCGGTGTTTCATGCGTTATGCAATCATCAGGTGCATATTTCAAACTGACAGTTTATTGGATTTAAATTTAAATTCACTCATGTTCATGGGAATTAAATCTTATAAAGTTAATTTACTGCTTTTTTAATAAGAAGATTAAAAAATCAAATATTCTTAGGTTACATGTAAATAAAAATTTGAAATTTTAGTTTAAAACTTAAAATTAAAATAAAAAATACAAAATATTAAAAATTAAAGATGCAGGGAAAAGAAATCAAAGGGTCATAAGTCATGAAACGCAAAGATTTAAATATTCAAACATTACATGTAAAGAAAAAATTAAAATTCTAAATAAAGTAAAATAAAAATTAAGAATAAAAAGTAGAATTTATAATTAAAATGAAAAATTAAAAATGTAGAGACCAAAAATAAATGTGTTTACTTCATAATTGCTAAAATTAATATCGCGGGAGAAAGAAAGAAAGAAAGAAACAAACAAACAAACAAACAAACAAACAAACAAACAAACGTAAAGAGAAATCTATATCAATCTGGGTCTAAGAATTTAAGTATTTTTTTCTATGACAGCATGTGGTCATTAAATCACTTTTTTTACTAAGCAAATTTGGATTATTGATATGGTTTAAGATGACAAATTTTTCTAAAAGGCATAGATTACATTTATCTCTTTTTCATTGTAATGCTTGGATTTAGCTACGATATTCCAGGTAATAATTGGGTTCTTGTTGAAGTTTTTTAATTTCCAATAATGTATGGATAAAACAGTACTTTTGCTGTATTTACTGTTGTTTAAAGACAACATGTGGTTGTTAAATCTTATCTTCAATCTGTTGGAAGTTAAGGAAGAGTTTACCATTGTTAGTTTGGGTGTTGCAGCTGAAAAGGTGGCTTAAACCAAATAATGTTACGTTTACATGATTTCTTTTTTCTTCCTACCTTTTTTTTTGTAACGGATTATCTCAACTAGAGTTGAGTCTGCTTTTTTCTAATGCATTAATGTATTAATTTTTTTTTTTAATCATCTCACCCCAAGCAAGGCATTCCACTGCCACTATTGCGCATGGGGCTACATAGGGGAAGGTAAAGAGAAGGAGTGGTTAGACATAGGGAATGTCAGGAGGAAGGTGACAGATGAGTAAGGATAGCGAGGATGAGGATTGGGCAGATGGGAAGAGTGTTTGATAGAATGGGAGCAGGTTAGTGTGTTAGGAGGTGTCTATTGACCTTACATTTAAACTCCTGGAGATTGTAGCCGTCGGGGAAGCAATCGTGTGGAAGAGAATTCCACAGTCGGGAAGTGCGAGGAAAGAAACTGTTGGAGTAGAAGTTACGGCTGCATTTTATCGGTTTCACTGTAAAAGGGTGGGATCTAGTTGCTAATCTAGTATCTCGTTCAAATTCGTATTTAGGGGGCACCAGTGATCTAAGTTCATCGGAGCAGAAGCCGTGAAAGTATTTATAGAATTGTCAAAAATTTCCTTATTGTTGGAGTTAATCAGTCAGTTAAGTGCCATACGTGATATACGCTTTGGGCGATCATGCCTCGAAAGAGACATGACTGACCGGGCAGAAGATTATCCCGCAGTAGGTTGTCATTGCTTTCTGCGGTAGACTGGTTGCCGACCAAGGCTACAGAACCCAATCTGTCCTGTTATTTAACCCATAACTGGAAGAAATAGACGGATTAATACCTTTCCCAAGGGTATTTGCGCGTAAGTGAATGCAATGATTTCGGCTAGAATTGGAGTTGGTACTTCAACGAAATTGGATAGATTTGTATAGGTTGTTGATGATTCTTTGGGGGCGATTTGATTCTCTGTTGATGTATTTATGGTTATTTGCGTCCTTAGTGTACGGCTTGTGTACGCTTTGTACTGGCCATTGCCCAGGTCAAAGGTAACATCCAAGAAATTTACGACTTTAGCGTTTATTATGGTGGTAATGTTCAGACCAGGGGTTTTGTAAAATTATTATCATATCCTTTCGGAGATTATCTATTTTTTGTTGATTAGTTTTGCGGAGGACTATCAATCCGTCGTCTCAGTAAAGTGTGATGATACATAAATCAAAGATGTGCCTAAGATTCAAAAGCAAAAAGAGCCCTACCAACTTGCAGGTCTCTTTAGAATCATGCAGAAATAAGCAGAAATCACGTAAATGTAACATTGACCTTCAGAGTGTAAAACTGAAAAAATATCAAATTGTAAATCCCCGAAGAATGATGTCGGTGTTGTCCTGACCAAAGGATATTCGAGTAAAAATCTTAAAGTGTTCGGCTATTTTCTGTTGTTGTCATACTCATGCCAGTGCACTGCTTGTGACGATGATATATGCCAGTGTGTGAGCAGAGGCCATGCTACAGTGACGCACCCGTGGCCGTTGCTGTTAAATAAAGCCGGTTGAGCGGATTATTGACCTTCGATAAGATAGATGCTTATTTTGGACAATTTCTGCTCATGTTTGAACGTCATATATAAGTGACGTTTTGAAATCTGTGAAGCAGTGATCAAATAATTATTTCTACAAGGTCGATCAGGTTTAAAATGAGCAATATCGACGGCACAACTTTTGTATACTGACTGGTCCACTCATGAAAAATCGGATTTTCTTTTTTGATCAGTTACATAAGTCAGCGTTTCAAAAGGAGGGTTCTGTTTATAATATCAATAGTGCAAAATCAATCCTGACTTTTTAGAGTGTCATTGGAGTAACCTGTTATACGTATAAAACATTTCTTTTTACATAAAAATGTCTTCTAAATAAAGAACAAACAAATGCATTATATACATATAAGTAAATAACCTAAAGAGCCAACAAACATACCAGGGTTTCATCTAATCGGATCTTCAGGTAATGTTGACCAACATTCCCTGAAGATCCGGTTAGGTGAAACCTTGGTAGGTTTGTTGGCTGTTTTGGTTATTTACTTTTTCTGCTCTACTTACGTATTGAGAGATTTGGGGGGGGGGGGGGTACTTTGACTGATGTTCACGTGCTTAGCTCTTTCTTTTTTTACAGCCATTTTTCCCTTCCACATATATACTCGGATGGTTTTTCGAAACGAGTATAGTGATAAGTTTACATATATATATATATTTGGGCAGCAATCTTCCTTTTAAAAACGTTTCGTTCAAAACGACCGAGAAGTCGTTTTTCCAGTTTTCTTCCATGTTTTCTTTTTACTTGAATTTTTAGAGTCAAACATGAGGAGAAAATAACAACTTCAGAAAAATAACCTCCGTGAAAATGGCCAGTGAAGGGACTGAAGTAAAGCGCTGGGAAAGTCAAAGTTTATGATACAATTTTACACTATTTATCTCCAAGGAAATGTGTAAAAATACTGTAAAAATTAAATCAAAAGTTTATAAAATTAAAATCTTTCTTGTCGATCGTTTTTAAAGAAACTTGTTTAATATGTATATATATATTAAAGTTTGTGTATTTGAGCAGCAAATTTTCTTTTAGACTTTGCCAGATTAAATAAATTGCAAATATTGTGTCTGCTTATTTTTAATAAAATCCGTTCATACTCACGGATAATCTTTCGTGTATTTTAATTGAAAGATGTCAGAAATGACAGATGTTATTATCATTTATTTCTCAAGGTACCCAAGTACTTTCAATCTCTTTGCAATATTTCTTCTACTAATATATATATTAGTAAAGAAAATTTTACATAAACTAAAAAAAAATATCTGTGTATGTGTTTGTACGTGTTTCCAGAAAAATCACCTGACAAAACCTTTTTAAAAAAGTTAAAATTATAAATTTTTAAATTATGATAATTAAGAAAAAACATGCATATATCAATGAGGTATGCACAGTGTCAAACTTCACGTCTTTATATAACAGTTATCATTAAGTTAAAATTTCTGTGGTCGGTTTCACACTTAATTGATATTATAAACAAGACACACCTTGTAAAAAAAATTCTATTCTGACAAACACCGTGTCTTGAGGGAAGTCTAATAAATGCTATTCTACAAAAATTATTCCTCGAAAACAATTTCCTCGTTTTTTACGAGTACACCACTATATTTAAGTAGTGTCACGTCAATGTACTGTACGGGCCTCAGCGGCAAATTTCACATCCACGGCACAAATCAGAGCAAATGTGGGACTGTTTAGGAATATTAGCCTCAATGCAGCAGCAAATAGTGAGAAACGAACTATTACTTCTCGGTGGGGCAGGTTCTATGTGCCGTGTCTCTTTAGAATGTAGGCGATCATGGCCCTCTAGATCTACCTATCCTTAGTGGCTCTTAGCAAGCTTTCTCTTGTTACCTCACCCAAACCCTGCCATTCATTTGCTCAAGCTCATCAAGTATGTCACACGTTGCTTTCCCCTGATTCTCTTTCCCTTTGTCTGATCTGTGTGTACCAGATTCTCGAAGCCCTCCTTCCTCATTACATGCCCCAGGAACTTCAGCTGATATTCAGTATTAGTTTCCTTTTAATTTCCATCCCCTCCAAAACCTCATCTTTCTCACATATTCGGTCCATGGTATTCTCAGCATCCTTCTGTATAACCACATTTCGGTTGCTCATGTCTTTCCTTCATCTTTGATGAGATTGTCCAGCATTCGCTACCATATTGAAGAACAGACATCACATAGCAATCCAGTTCTCTTTTCTTTGTTTCCAGCGAAATTTTCCTACCGCTCAATATTTTACTCAACTTCTGGTATGCATCCTGGGCATTTGCATTGGAATCTCAGTATCGCACTTTCCGTCCTCTGTTAAAACTAGGTATTTAAATTTCTGAACCTGTTTGATTTTAGTATCCACAGCCTGTAGTTGTCATTTTAGCTTTTTCTTTTTACTGATGACCATTCAGTTTTAGGTTAATTAGTATTCAGTTTTAGGTTAATTAATATTCAGTTTTAGGCTAACTAATACTCATTAAAGTTAGAACAAGACCCCAAATGCTAGGTACTACGTGAAGATCGTATTCATAAACTTTACTCATAGTCTACGAAATTAATTTGTTAACCGCGTGTTTCATAGCGAAGCAAGCAGTGCTTAATAAACTGGCAAGCGCTTTTCAAATATATAAAGACGAGGAAGTTATTGCTCGTCAGTAAAAGACGTGTAGCTGCTTTGCTCATGTAGGTTTGAAGAGTAAATATCGTTCATATATTGTTGTATTCATTAATTATGTATAAGAAGTCATTATTCTTCGTTATTTATTCATCGCTCAACGTCATTAAGTATGAAAATGTAATATTTTGTTGACAACTTAATACAGAAAAAAACGGAAGGAAACATTAAATACGAACCAAATAGTAAATTAACTGCAAGAACAAATTGATATTCATGTAAGCCTCCTGGCGAGCCTCCAATTCGGAATTACATTATTAGGATGATTTTCTACTGTAAAACCTTTCTAGAACGTTCACAGACGGGAATCGACGAATTAAGGTGATTTTCCAGGAAACATTCCAGTTCTTTCAGGTTTACGATACAGAATTGTCATATCTGGAGGTGTGTTGTGGTGCAGTTGATATCGACTTGGAACGAGAAATCGAGGTGCCGAGTTCGCATTCTAGTTGAATTCCTTGCATTCACTAACGGGCAAATACCATTAAAAAAGGTATTAATCCGTTTCTTCCCTCCACTTATAGGTTAAATAACAGAGCAGATTGAATTCTATAGCCTTGGTTGGCAACCAGTCTACCGCAGAAAGTAATAGCAACCTACTGCGGGATAATCTTCCGCCCAGTCAGTCATGTCTCTTTCGAGACATCATCACCCAAGCATGTATCGCGTATGACACCCAACTGACTGACTGATGTATCAGTATGATGTTACTGTAAAATATTTCCAGACAATTCCAAGATGGCAGTTGATGCTTTAAGGTGATTTTTTGGGAGAAAATCACAGTTCTTTCGGGTTTCCAAATGGAAATTGTCATATCACTGTGATTTTACAGTCAGGGAAGTTTGTATGAATAGTTGAGTCATTAGGGTGATTTCCCAGGAAAAAATCCTTTTAATCTTAGATTTCCAATTCGGATTTGTCTTGTTGGACTCTTTTTAATTGCTGTTGTTTCCAGGTCTGCACTGACCCGGGGTTGTAGCACCTGTTAAGACCCTAGCTATGGGCAAATAGTGAACCCCTAAACAAAAGCAAAATATTATGAAGTTATAAAAAGATTTTTTATAGCAAACTTACCAACAATACCTATTTATGATAAAATGGCCAGCAATACATTCTTATAGAATTACCAACAATATGTTTTTTCTGTAGTTGAATTACATCAAAATATATTTCATTGGAAATATAAAATTGTGTTCAAAATATTTAGATTTCGGCTTAAAATAAAACATGGAGGTTAATATTTCTTTCAACAAAATCAAGCAAACAACCAACATGAAAAAATTCTTTTATGACATTAATCCATATAATATCTTATAATTTATTAAAGAAATCAAACTGTATTTCAAAATATAACTCCAACAAAGCTAAAACATACAACGCACCTATCGCGGCCTCTAGTAATCATGTTCACACAAAAGCTGAGTATCATCTACCGTGTATTCAACTGTGACAACAGAATAACATATATAATATTTTTAATACTTCAAAGCTCCCAATAAATTTCAATTTCGATATTAAATGACTCATAATGATTTGATATGCCGTTAAACAAATAAACTTGAGCTTGAACATGTATTCGGTTGATTTTCCAGTAAAAAAGGCATTCTATCAGTTTTCCAAGTGGAAATCGCGTTTTAGGCTGATGTTCATACAAATCACTCCAGCAGGTTTCATGCAAAAAAAGTAATAATATTAACTTTTGTAACGTGTAAGGACCGTTTTTGTTACTGGCAGCCACATTGAAATATTGCTCTCACTTCTTTCATATGTGAACCCCGATTTACAATAACTGATTTTACTTTTTTAAGAACGCTCAAAACTAAATAAAAATTTTCACTAGGAATACAATCAAACTGAGTTATAGCTGTACTAGCAATATAGAAAATTCATAAAGAAACAAAACGCCAGAAACCTAAATAGCAACGTACAAAACAAGATCATTAATAAGGAATGTAACTAAAGAGACAAAAATAAATGCTCACTTCAAGATCTTTGTAATACAAAAGAAATCATTTACAAAGCAAAAGGACATGACTTAAATGATAAAAACAAAACATATTTGGGATCATCCAAAGATACTTTTAAGACCAGATGGTTAAATCACAGTGGTGCAGTGGGTATCGGCTCGGAACGGGAAATCGGGAAACAGAGTTCGAATTGCAGTTGAATTCCTTGCATTCACAAATACCCTCGATATTAATCCGTTTTCCCTCCAGCTATGGGTTAAATAACAGGACAGATTAGGTTCTATAGCTTTGACTGGCAACTAGTCTACCGCAGTAAGTAATGGCAATCTACTGCGAGATAATCTTCTGCCCAGTCAGTTATGTTTCTTTCGAGACATGATCGCTCAAGCGTGTATTACGTATGGCATTTAACTGACTGACTGACTATATTTAAACTAGAAAACTTTTTTAAAAAGTACAAAATTGGCTAACCATGTGTGGAAATTAAAATTAAAATTAAAATATGGAAAAAAAAACAACGTGGAGTATAGTGAAAACAACCAAGCCTTACAACAGTGACAAAATTTGTAGACTGTGGCAGGAAGAAAAGTTAGCTATTATGTTATATTTCCAAACAAAAATGAATTTCTGAATGAAAGAACAGAAATTATGACTAAGTGTAACCAAACAATAAAAAACTTATTAGGATCATACAACCATGAATGAAAACGTTATAACTTCTAATTTTGAAAATCGCACGTTCATAAAAAAAATCGCCGTTACGGGACCGTTCTAAAAACGGTAAATTCAGTTATTGTAAATCGCCTGAAGACACCAGATAGTAGAAACCTGGGTCGCGTAATAACTCGTTTATAAATTATATATATATATATATATATGTATATATATATATATATATATATATATATATATATATATATATATATATATATATATTGGGAGAAAATGTATGAGAAAATTGAAAAAAGTTTTGTGTGACGCGTTTCATTCCGCCTAATTTTGTTAGGTTGGTGCGACTAAATATGCTCACGAACAAGGGATGCTGTGAATTTTAATTTTCTTTATATATATATATATATATATATATATATATATATATATATATATTCTCCCAATTCCATTTAGATTCTTTTTCGTCCCGCCGCTTTTGTTATTGGATATTCCACGCTGGGATAATAGAAGATCTGGTAGAGCTTCTGTTATCACACAGTGTGGATATCTTATCACACAGTGTGGATATCTAATAACAAAGGCAATGGAAACAAAGTAAAAAACAGAATCTAAATGAAATTGTCTCGATTTTATAAAATAAAAATAACAATTTAAAAATTTCCAGCAATCCATGCGCATGCGTAGTCACTCCAACAAATTAATCCTTACGAACATAACGCATCACACGAAAACTTTTTCAATTTTTGTCATACATTTTCCTTTAATATTGTTTTAAATGTATAAAAAAATTATATATCGTTATCTCATATATATATATACAGAGAGAGAGAGAGAGAGAGAGAAAGAGGAACGGTGGTTCCTCTTGTAAAATGAATGATATAAACATAATGTGTCTACTTATTTTTATACTAATCCTTTCAAGTTGTCTGGTGATGTTCAGGTGAAAACCATCAAGGAAGGTGCCGTAGTTTTCTTTTACCCAAGTACTTTCAAACTTTTCTAAGTCCATCTCCAGGGATCAATTACAAAGAAGGACATGCTACTCTAACTGCAAGATGCACTTATATATGTTTCTTTTAATTTTTTTTTAATTTTTTGTTTTTTTGTTTGTTTTTTTTTTTACATACAATTTTAGCAAAAAGCCGAAGGAATATTGACGTGGGACAGGTGCTTGTGTAGTTCTGATCATTCTTTTAATCTATGTTCCGTCATCATAGTCATTTTTAAACAAGCTTAAATTCGCTCTCTCTCTATATATATATATGTGTGTGTGTGTGTGTGTGTGTGTGTGTGTGTGTGTGTGTGTGTGAAGAGAGTTTGTCAAAAATATTTTACAAACGTTGTATGTGGCTTCCTACCACCCAAAACAAGGACAACAGTTCATATAAACATATATCCACAAATCTTTGGTTTTTTGAGGTATTATTACTGCAACGTAGACTAACTTACATTTGTAATTCATGTAAATTCATGGTTAGTTTTCAGTGTTAAACGGAAGTAGTAGTGAGTTAGCTATGAAGTGTTTCGTTTAACAATGGCAGGCTATTCATATTGTGAGCACTCAGATATCATCTTTTGATATACGGCTGCGTGAATTGTAATGGGCGCTAGGCTACACAGCTGTACCAAATTGCGTTTCAAATCCAAAGGCAGCATAGTCATGCAATATTTTCTGGTGTTTATCATCTTGTTCATGAGATAGAGTACGTGGTACGACAAACTATGTATCAAGAAAGACTGAGACACGCTCGTACGCCTGACCACGAAGAACACATTTTACAGGCTGTCGAACGCGATCTAAATATTAGCACACATCATGATGTACATCTCATCGTACCACATGGAGGGTAAATCAAGAGGAGGTTCTTTGTTCGTATCATTTGCAATGTGCGCAGGGTAGTTCGCCCTCTGATCACTCACCGCGGGAGAACTTTTGCCGATGGTTTCTTTCACAAACTGCCAATAAGTTGTTTGTCTTTTCCGTCTTGTTTACGGAAAAGGCGGTCCTGGGTTTGACGGTAAACTGCATCCAGCAGCAAGGCCTCTGATTGGGAGGTTCATGGGAGCATGGAACCATCTCTTAATTGCTGTTGTTTCCAGGCCCACACTGACCCAGAGTGGTAGCACCTGTTAGATTAGGTCTCAGCTATGGACAAATAGTTATCCCCCCCCAAAAAAAGCTGGGGGGATATGAAAGTATGAAAACACACTTTTATAGAAATATATACATAAAAATAGACTTTTATAGAATAATATGCATTTTTGAAGAAAAAATATTACCAACAAGACTTTTCTGAAGGAAAAAGATTATTACCATAACACATTTTAAAATGAAAAACTTATTGCCACCAATACATTTTGGAATACAAAACTAGAAGACATCTTTAGTTTTCTAAAATAATAAATTAAAATTTTTTCATCAAAATCTGACTAAATCAACCTTCTCACTATAACCGAACATTAAAAAAGTATCTTAAACCTCTACCAAATGTTGCTCTATTACGTATCAGGCACTATCTAAATCTAAACTTATTTATAAATGGAACTCTGTGTGTGTGTGTGTGTGTGTGTGTGTGTGTGTGTGTGTGTGTGTGTGTGTGTGTGTGTGTCCGTTACCTATAGACTCCAAAACGGCTAAACCGATTTTCTTGAAAATTTACACAGTTGTACCATAAGCGTCTGCGAGTGTTCTTAGCTAGGTTTTGTGTCAAGGTACCCCCGATAAATATCGAAAATCGATCATCGAAAAAATCGGGTTATAGAAGGAGTGGTCCGATTTTAATCAAATTTGATACACTCATAGACAAAGACATAAGAAACGATATTCAGAAGTTTCAAGGTTGCAGTTATTGCAGTAATGCAGAAAATTTTATATCGATATCAGGAAATCAAAATTTTACTTACATCCATTCATTTTTCTTTTAGTCTAAGATTTCTCTTGAAACAACTATTGCTTTTTAGCCTTTCGTGCCAACGTCCAAAGAGTCTGAACTCCAGGACCATGGATTAGTTTTAAAGCTTTCATTACACCCGAGCAACGCCGGGCTATACTGCTAGTTAAAACATAAAATATAAATACTACGAACTGGGGAGTGTTATTCCATTAGTTTTTGCAATTTTTATATATTTGAAAAGAGCTTTTACAATCACCTCTCATCCTTCAATAACAAGGACAAACAAAATATGACATCACTTTCTAAGTATTTTTGGAAGTTAAAAAACGAAAATAAAACACCTAAAGTTAAATGGAAAATCCTCAAACAAGCCAGAACATCTAAATCAATACAGGAACCATGTTTCCTTTTTCTTCAAGAAAAAATGGAAATCATTAAATACAAGAATAGCAACATACTATTAAACCAGAGGCATGAAACCACAGCAAACTGCAAACACATTAAAGAACTAACCTTACAATCATGCTAAAAACTACAAAAGTCAAAGTTAGGATCCCTAGAAACAATAAACCTTTATAATATTAACAACACTATTACCTCAAATTTTACTATTATTTCATACCACAAACTGTGATCTAATTTAAAGTTATATATGAAAATAGATTTCCTAAATTTAAATTAAGGTTAAATATACAAAAATAGATTAATTATAAAAACTAAGTTTAAATACTAAAATATTTGTAGTCGTATAATTCACTGATAAAGATATATTCACAAAATAGCAATTTCTATTCCCACTTTATCGCACCCACTCCTGCTCCTTCCCCACCCCATATACATTTCCTTATTTTCTCCTTTTATTAAACCCAAAGAAAACCAGCTATAAAGGACCATACCTTATCTTCTAACGTTACATCTGTTTACAAAATTTTCGACACGTTCATTAATCAACTCTATTCTCTACCTATTCCCTCTTTTTACTCAAAATTCTAACGGCCAACTTACAAGACTTATTTTCCTATCTCCCACCTCACCTACATCTCAGACACAATTAGCCAAATATAAGAAAAAGAATTTCCATTCTTTTCCACACTACCTGATGAGACATTGTTATTTCAATGTCGAAACAAAATGTACACTTTGTAGTAGATAATAATTTGTACATGTTCTAAACTATAATTTATAATAAATATTCACAGCTCTATATTGTATATCGAGCACTGCTTTAAATTAATGTTTTGAAATTTGTCAATTTTTTCTTCGTTTCTTATTCAGTTGGATATATATATATATATATATATATATATATATATATATATATATATATATATATATATATATGCTAACTATTGGCAGTTTTGTCAATCGATGTTACAGTTTTTACTTTAATATATTGGTGAGCAGAGCGTCAACTTAGTAAGCGTAAGGGAGTAATCTACCCATGTACTTATTCACCCTTGTCAAGATAGTTGTTGTCAGGAGAAATCGCAGGGGTAACGGATTCATACCTTTCCCAAAATTCAAAAGAATAATGAAAGTAAACTTGCTGCAAAAATTTGAATAGACGAAACAAAATCATTTTAATCATAAACAATAAGTATTGAAGGAAGAAATACTTGACTTATGATTTATTAAAATGTATCAAACTATTTTTGTTTACTTTCAGGTTTTTATTATTCCAAAGATTATTTCATGTACACATCTCATCTTCCCATGAATTGAATATTGTTGTAATCTCAGAGTTATCGACAAAATTCAAAGAATAATCTGCAATGTAATCGATCCTGACCTGGCAGCTTGACTCCAGTCACTTTCTCACCGGCGAAATGTGGCTTCCTTCTGTCTCTTCTCCAAATATTTTCACAGCATCTGCTTCGACAAGCTTAGCTCCTTAGTTCCCTCCCCCTTACACCAATTTCCTCGAGCAACGAGACTTGCAACAAGGTCCCACCATTTTACTTAGTTAACTGTAACCGATTCATCTACTACAACAGTTCCTTTTCTCGTACTTCCCGTTTGCGGAATTCTCTTCCGTATACTTGTTTCTTTCATAGCTACAATCTCCAAAAGTTTAAATGCAATGTCAATTGCCATCTCTTCTTTCCTTCACTCTCATCGTTCTCTTATCTTTTCCCCGACACCCCCTGTAATTTGTTCTTCTCTCTTTTCACTCTACTCTCACGTAACTCTCTTCACATCAATATTCCCATCTTTCTCTTACTCATTTTCTGACACCCCTTGTAACCTGCTCTTTTTTCTATTCGTTCTCCTCATGTAACCTTTCGGTCTCCCCCTATGTATCCCCCTACGCACCAGTGGCAGTACTGCCTTGCTTGGGGTGAAACGATTATAAAAGAAATCTAAAGACTAGCTATGATTCCATCATATTATTTTTGTTGTTGTTGTAGTGTTTTGTCTTTGTTTTGCGTACCTCGAGTTCCTCGACAACAAAGTACAAGAGACAAGTTTTTACATCATAATATGCAATCATGAAGAATCATGAGATCGAAAAAATATATAATTGTGTTCACTGCAACGAGAGAAATCTACGCAAGACGTAAGAAATATCGATGAGAATGATTTTAAGTAATTCACGTATTTTAAGGCTCCCAAAAATCTGAACCACAGTTTTTCTCCCTCCGTTTGGTATTATCCCTAAAGTCCCCATAACTTGCCTGTTGAAAATCCACAATTCATTATTATTATTATTATTATTATTATTATTATTATTTGTTAGGACTAATAAAACATATTCCAAGGGAATTAATCCTTTCCTGTTCCCAAACAGAGTACCTTCCTTTTTACCTCTGAAAGTGGGTACACACGAGTCACGTGATCAACGACACATTCAGACGTGGGACGCATGAGGGAACAGACTTGGAATATGGCCGTCAATAGTTAAAGAACGCATGTATGTTCTTCTACCCTAATGGTTGTGACACACAACCCGATAACTTGGGACTGATACCGCATGTACATATTTTGTAATGTTTCTCCATGTAAAATAAATGTATCTTCCAGTTAACCGTGAGTAGGCATCTACTTTTCTTTCGTTCCATGATTTTTTCTCCACGTGCTGCACACACACACACACACACACATTCGTCCACGGACCATGAATCAAACTATAAATTAAGGCATTTTAGTTATGAGACAACACCCCGTTCATAACATTATTATTATTATTATTATTATTATTATTATTATTATTCAAATGAATTCTGTTTTTAACAGATTTTTACTTATAAAATTATTTTATTTATTCGTCTAAAGACTAACTGGGACTTAACTATAACTTAATATGATTCTTTTATCTATCATACCATTATAAATAGTATGCAGCTTTGCTTCAGATGGTATAATGGTGGATATAAGGCTCGAGATTATAACAATTTTGAGGTATTATTGAAATCCAGCCTGAAAAGCTGTCAAAGCTGCTCGAAGAATTCGGGGAAATGGAAGAAAATCGATCAATATCTGACCTTACTACCCAAATCTGGTTTAAGCGCTTTAAGAACGATGGTTTTTCCCTTGAGATAAAATCAAGAATTGTGAACGACAATCAGTGATGGATTATTATGTTATAAAACGCATGTTAAAGAAGCCAACCACCTTCTTCTTCTTCTTCTTCTTCTTCTTCTTCTTCTTCTTCTTCTTCTTCTTCTTCTTCTTCTTCTTCTTCTTTGTTCCGTGTCTCTTCACAATTTCTTCTCCTTCGTAGCGCTTATTTTTTTGTTATCTATCCTAATCTTGTTTCATCTTCCATTTATTCCAGTTCTCGAGGTAGTTTAAGCGTTCTGGCAGTCACATCATCGTGTTGACCACACTACATCCACACTACATCTATCTATCTATCTATCTATCTATCTATCTATATATATATATATATATATATATATATATATATATATATATTGCTTGTGTTTTTCTTAAGATTAAAGTTCTTTGAAGATACTCATTTTATTCATTCGTAAAGGTTAAAGATCAAGAATTTATAACAAAAACAGCTGGAAAAAGTTTCAAAGAAGAAACATTGTCCATAGAATATATTGCCGAGAGAGAGAGAGAGAACTCATAATTTTGCTGCAAACGACTGAAAGAGACAGAAATCACGTGGTAGTCATGGGAATGGCGCCAGACACTTTCTAGTAACAAATAAGAACCGACCCTAAAATAGAAACAGTTCTTTTTCTTCTTTTTTCCTCTCTTGATTTTTACGTATATTTCTATTCGTACATTTTGGGAGTTTCCTTCTCCTGACAACTCTAGATGCACTTGATAGAATGTGCATTAATTTCAACTTCCCAAAATATGATTATAATTTATATAATCATTTCCCTCCAAACATAAATATATATATATATATATATATATATATATATATATATATATATATATATAGTAATATTAATTATAGTAATAATATCAATAGCCACAGAACTAATTCTGTCAAGACTAGCAATAATTAAACTACAAATGAGATCGTCTTGAAACCTACCGGGAACTAACCCGGCGGGAAAAGAAGGGGGAAGAAAAAAACAAACGAAATGCCTGAACAAAAAGTCAAGCATTCGTAAGAAAGAAATAAAACCCCAAGACGAAAACCTTAACAATAAAGAGCTCAATACGAAAGCAAAGTACACAAAGCACTCAAAGCGAAAGTAGAGCAAACAAATTCAAAAATCTAAGAGTGAGCCAATAACCTTCCACGGTTTTGCTTAACAGCTGGTCAAGGAAAATTGTCTCTCTCTCTCTCTCTCTCTCTCTCTATATATATATATATATATATATATATATATATATATACAACATAAGTATGTTTTATTATAACTACAAAAGTAGCTATTTTGTTTCGACACTACTTGTGTCTTATCAAGTGATGGTGCTGATTTCGAGCTGAAAAATTTTTGAAATGTTCAAAACTAGCCAAATGTCCTTAATTAGGGAGACATTGTTACATAGTCTGTGGTGACTAATCAAAATAAAAGTAATCTTTAATTCGAAGAACATAAGAACACACTCTAAAAACAACTTATTGGGGCATTGTTGTTAATATTTGATGAAAATAGAGATCAGTACTTCTAATCGGCTATTAGTCTCACTTTACAATAAAAATTAAAATTTATTTTCAAAAAATTTATGACATATTCATGATAGAGACTACGAATTTTAAGTTTAACAAAGCATTAGGTTTAAATTAATATAAATTTATTCAAATATGAAACGAGGAAGAGAGATAGACACACACATACACAAATATATAGATACCCACATATGGACAAACAGACAAATATATACACACATACATACATATACTCGTACATACACACACACACACACACACACACACACACACACACACACACATATATATATATATATATATTAATGCAGGTTTCATTGAATAATATAGACAAGTTTTGTCTATTAATTTTGTGTAGGATGCGTTCATACCGTCTGATATACGTTGATAAGACAACAAAAAATCACAGTATTTGTTGAATTTTTTATCGGGTCTAAGCTTTCGGCTCACATAAGCCATTATCAAAGAGTAATTATTAACACACAGTAAACATAGAACATTTAAGCTATTAACAATAAAGAGAATTGAATTGAAAATATAAGTCCATCCCTACCGTAGCGGATGGCCGAAGACAGTGACAAAATAGTGGTGTTATGGTCCCTGGTCTGATTACAGACATTTGAGTACGTTATTGGAAATATCGAAATTGATTGTATTCAAACCAGGTTTAAATTGTTTAATGTAGAGTGCTTCGAGGATTTTTAGTTTCTGCTCGTTATTTTCTTGTTTGAGTATGTACGTGTTATCAACAAGCGTTTTTCTCAGAAGTGTGCGTTTATGTTTACTGTGTGTTAATATTTACTCTTTGATAATGGCTTATGTGAGCCGAAAGCTTAGACCCGATAAACAATTCAACAAATACTGTGATTTTTTGTTGTCTTTCAACGACATCACCATCAAGTATATCAGACGGTATGAACGGATCCTACACAAAATTAACAGACAAAACTTGTTTATATTATTCAATGAAACCTGCATTAATGAAAAAATGCTGCCAAAATACACAATATATATATATATATATATATATATATATACAATCACACAAATGTTTAGCTCTAGCTTTTAGAGACGTGTCAATTTATCCGTCAGATTTAAAGCGAGGTTAAAAAACATTGCATATATTAAATACATGTAAAACCGATTTTGTAAGATAACATGGACAGGGGAAAATTTAAACAAGGTCAAGACAAACACAGTCATATTCCATTGCATAAACAAATAAATATAATTAAATATATACGCACGCAAATTCACATGTAAGAAACAAAATACGTACGCAACATAAAAAACCACAAAGCATCATATACAGAATAAAACCACATACATGAATCTACTTATAGACAACTATAGGCATAAATACACACAAATACACACAAGAATACTCACACAAAAGCATATATACGTGTATAAATAAGTATATATATATATATATATATATATATATATATATATATACATACATACATACATACACACAAATAGACATACCTACATAAATATATATACATACATATATATACACATGCACGTATTCATTTAAAACAATATATTAAAATGCTTACTAGTACAAAAACTCACATGCACACTTACATACATGCATTTAAACGTAGACAAACCCATGCACCCAAGTATATATATTCATATATAAACACGAGTAAAAACAAACAAAAAAAAATACATATATACATACAATTTAACCTCGGTACTAAAAACAAATTAAGAAACCATGTGAAACTGATGCCTAAAAAATCATATTTATTAGATATTAATCTGTGCTAGAATAAAAATATTAAATATCGACTAGATGATTTATGCTAGATAAAAATTAACATGATAATCTATTAGATTAATTAAATAATTAGTAAATATTGATATGATAATATATGCCAAATTAAAGACCTAGCAAATATTAAATTGATAACCCATATCAGATGCAAAACCCAGCAAATAAGAGTAAATAGTAATTGACATCAGTGAAAATTGTTTATATATATTCGTAATATTGGAAAGTAAATAATGGAGTATGTTTACATTTAACAGTAAGTTCTTTCATCTGGTTTAACAGGTTAACCCTGTCCTTAAATATGATGATTGTTAACTTCTCATTAAGACAAAGATAGCAAGCAGGGTTTAACAGCATGGTTCTTTTTTTCTTGATTTTTTTAACACCAAAAGTATTTGGATAACGAAGTACTGTATTTATAATAACTATTATTGAAAGATAGTACATTCTGGTACCATCTAGTTTTTAATAGGTTTTAAGAAGACCCAATATAAAACTTATTAATATTAGGATTTTCAATTGTAGAAATAATGCAAAGATAAACTAGGAAACTGGCTAAGATATTATTGTGTAGTAAACAATCCTTAGAATTTCTACAATTACATCCGCTGATATTAGTTTTACATATTTGGTATTATCTACATTGCGATGCATAAAATATTTTGTATTTTTGTAATTGTTGAGGACTTTGTTATTATGTTTTTGAATTATTTTTAAGATTATCCGTGTAATAATGGCTTAATTTAAGAGTATTATTATTGAATAGTTTACTGAAAGAATTAGTTTTGCGAAAGTGTTTATTAATAAAGTTTAAGAAGTTTTGTCATAATTTAGTTTTAACAATCAGATTGTAAGATGGAGTAAACCAGACGATCTTTCTAGATCTTTTCTTCTTCTTATGGTCATATATATATATATATATATATATTGTTGAGTTATTATAATGTTTAGCGCCAACATTGTTGTTTTTTTTAGTAGTTTTACTGATAAAAGGGTATTTTGTCAAGCAGGTTTTTTTTATCGTAAAGTGCTCGATATCGGGGTGGAAATAGTGTTGATAGTTTTAGCGTAAAGAATTTGTCACTTTAACTAAGCAGGTTCATGTTTACTTCGAAGTTTGGTGAAGACACCGTTATGATGTTATCGGGGCTGTGGTTTCTTTATTCTTCTTTTTTTCTTTTTTTTTTTTTTGCAAAAAAAAATCGGTATACACCTGCTCAGTTAAAGTGACAAATTCTTTGCACTAACACAATATATATATATATATAAATTATATTTTAGAACATGTACAAATAATTTATAATGAATATTCACATCTCTATATATTATATATCGAGCACTGTTTTAAATTAATATTTTGGACGTTGTAAAAAAATGTTTTTCTTCGTTCCTTATTCACTCGGATATATATATATATATATATATATATATATATATATATATATATATATTAAAGTTAATAACATTAGGGTTACTAGAGAAACGCATGGGGAACTCCACCACTTGTGTAAGGGACTGAGTGATTGAAAGATTCATGGTGTGGACACCAGCAAGATCTGTGACAGAGTTTTTCAACCATTTGGCGTGGTAGGCGTTAAAGTCGCTAAACACAAATATATGGGCAGACGGCTGAGAGGAAATGGCCTTGTCAATATTATTGGAGATGCTGTCAAGAACGAAACAGTCGGGAGATAAAGGGGAGCGGTAGAGGAAGACAAGATAGCTAACTGAGCTTAGTAGGGAGAGACGGAAACACATATAAGAATGATTTAGGGATTCAAGAGAGATCACCCTCGCTAGAAGGAGGTGTTCACTGACGCAAACACCAAGCCCATGCATGTGAACATTAGAGTCCTTCGTGAAGAGGGTAAGATAACCAGGGACATAGAATTCAGAAGAGAGGATAGAAGGGTCAAGGTTAGTTTCGCATAGGGTTAGGATGTCAGGTGACTTGGAGGAAGGATTCGACACTGTAAAAGTTGGTACGTATACCTCGTATGTTAGTCAATAGTCATCTCCTACCTCACTAACCTGCGTCCTCTCTCTCTCATGTCCCTTTCTCTGTCCACTCCACTCTCATCAGTATTCTCATCTTTCTCTTACCCACTTCCTTACACCCCCTATAACCTGTCACTCTTTCTCATAATTTACCTCCTATGTAACCCCCTGCAAAACAGTGGCAGTAAAATACCTTGTTTGGGGTGATATAGTTATATATATATTTGGTGTCAGTCGGAGTCGCTACTCCCTAAGCCATAGGCGCATGGAATCAGAGAAGGGAAATTTTAACGTGTTGTATAGAAGCAGTGTATACACACGCCAGTCACCGAAAGAAGTCAATTCATTTCCGAAGAGTCACGCAGAAGTGGAAATTGTTTTTAAAATTTTCTTCTCTCGAGAGCTCAATCCTAATGAGAGTATATATATATATATATATATATGCAGTAATCATCTTTTATGTAAGTTTCGTTAAAAATGATAATGACAAAGTGATGTGATTAAGTTTTTAATGTAGTATTTCATGTGATCTTATACTTTGTTTCGTTATATAAATGATATAAAAACTGTCCTAATTTTTATTCATCCAAAAGCTTTTTGCTATACTAATAACCATTATCAAGAACGAATTTTTGGTTTTACTTTTAACTGAATATATAGATTGTTTTGTGTATGTATCTAACAATAATATCATAGTTGATATTATTGTCAGATACAGACACAAAACAATCTACATATTTGGAAAATAAAACATGCTTATAACTTCAGATACATACATAAACATAAATATAAGATAGAAAATAACAAAATGGCAACAATTTAGCCACGGAACCTTGTATATGGATGTGCGTTGTGGTGCAGTGGATATTGTCTCAAAATGAGAAATCGGGGAGCCGAGTTCAAATTCCAGTTGAATTTCTTGCATTCACTTTCGCGCAAATAAACTTGGGAAAGGTGTAAATCCGTCTCTTCCCTCCAGTTATGGGTTAAATAACAGGGCAGACAGGGTTCTATAGCCTTGGCTGACAACAAATCTAACGCAGAAAGTAATGGTAACCTACTGCGGGAAAATCATTTGCCCAGTCAATCATGTCCCTTTCGGGACATGATCGCCCAAGCGTGTATCACGTATGGCACTGACCCTGTGTATATAAATGTCAGCTAAAAAAATATGAAGAATTGTACGGTAACCTATGAAAGTTTATGGACAACATATGAGAATGGCGAGTGAGTGTAGTTTTACTCTGTTCGTTTAACATCAAGTCCACATGAGTAAATTTAATGGCGAAATTTAATTTTGTAAAGAGCATTAATTTTTTCTTTTTTTTTTTTTTTACTGATGTTTATTAGTTTTTTTGTTTTTTTTTACTATGAAAATCAATTGTTTGTATTTTTTACTATATTTTTGTACTTTCATAGTATTTTGTCGCCAGTTTGGGGGTTAACTATTTACCCATAGCTGGGACCCTAACAGGTGCTACCAGCCTGGGTCAAGGTGAACCTGTGAACAGCATCAATTAAGAGGTGGTTCCATGTTTCTCAGCTCCTACTGAACAGAGGCCTTACTGCTGGCTCTAGTTTATCATCATACCCAGGGCGGGTGGTCTTAGTGATTATTGCTGTAGAAATAAACAAGAGGTTTTGCACCAGCTTATACTGTGGGGTATAGGACAAGAACCAGAGGTAGCCCAACAAGATCGTGCTCTGGTAATAGTAATATTAGTCAGTTAAGTGCCTTACGTGATACACGCTTTGGCCGATCATGTGTCGAAAGAAACATGACTGACTGGGCAGAAAATTATCACGCAGTAGGTTGCCATTGCATTCTGTGGTAGACCGGGTACCAACCAAGGCTATAGAACCCAAACTATCCTATTATTTAACCCATAACTGGAGGGAAGAGACGGCCTAATACCTTTACCAAGGTATTTGTGCGTAAGTGAATGCCATGAATTCAAGAGGAATTCAAACTCGGCTCCCCGATTTGTCGTTCCAAGCCGATATAAACTGCACCACAACGCATATCGGAATAATATTAGTAGCTTCCTTCAAAGATGGCGGCTAATATTACCATTCTGGATTCAATAACCGAGACAGAAACATTCGACATTCATTGACTGAGCAGCCTGTACGACTTTCGTTTGAAATGTTAAAATATTTTCACTTAAAAAATGTTCATTAATAAAAATAGTTTTCTCATGTGTGTTATTGGTCCCTCCATTATTAATGGTGGATCTCTTCCTGATCTTTTCTTTGAATGGATGGCAGAAATTATTTAAATGAAGTGGTAAGAATTGTTCATTTTGTAACGATATAATTAACAGGTACATCCGGCCGTAGGTGAGGTCAATAAAGGACAAGTGTGGTTGATAGATATATCCGGCCGTGGATGATGTCAACAAGTGCGACAGAAAAAGAAAAAGCACAAGGAGCAACAGGCTTGAAAAGGAAGGGCCCTAAAAGATATGATTGACCGATATATCCGGCCATAAATAAAAGTCAGCCAAGGACAAGGGTGGTAGCGAGACATGTCTAGTCGTACTTGACGTCAACAAAGTGACAACACGGAAAAGATTTAAGACAATGTAAAATCTAAATTTTTTGACTGAAGTCAGAGAACACCCGCTGGCTAACGACTCGCGATGGCTCCTTCGTATGTGCGATCTCTCTCCGGCTGCCCATCTGCTCAAAACAAGCGTAACCGACAAAGAATAAAAATATAATATTATATTTTTATATTTAAAAAATTGTTTGTCAATATCCAGTGAAAGTATATAATAATTTAAGGAATATTGACTAAGCAAGGCGGTGACGCCACTGATGCGCATGGGGCTACTTAAGAGTAACATGATTGGGAAAAGAGAAAGCCGGAAAACCACATCCTAAACAGGGAACAAGGGATGAGCTTCTTCACCTGTTCAACAGATATGGGTGGAGTGTGAACCGGGCGATAGTTTAGTCTATCTACTCCAATTGAGAAAAAAAGAGAGAGAAAAAAGAAAAATGAAAAGTGAAAGAAGATTGGAAAAAAAATGAATGCCGGAAAACCACATCCTAAAAAGGAAACAAGGGATGAGCCTCTTCACCTGTTCAAAAGACGTGGGTGGAGTGTGAACCGGGCGATAGCTTAGTCTATCTACTTCAAAGAACTACTTAGTCTGTCTTGATAAGATGGGTACAGAAAAAACCCTTATGCTTGAATGCATTATCATTTATTTGTATTTGTCGTGAAATAAGTCGAACAGGAGAAAAACATCTGTTAAACTAAATCTATCCGGTATTTTGCGCACCTGTCTCTGACCAGCATTGATTCATTTGCAATCCTTTGCTTGCAGTTTCATTGGCCAGTCGATCGAAAAAACATGATACAACGAGCCAAGTGCGAGAGAATAATAGCAAGCAAGTCAGCCTAATGTCACACTGTGCGTGCCTTCTGCGTTAAGTAACTCGTACCCGGGCGACTGTCAGCAATATGCATTCGTCTGTGTATCGGTGCAAGCGTTTGTGCGCCGAGCGTCTCTATGAAACCAGGTAAAAATTTGTCACAACTAAGGCCGACCATAATGAGACAGACGACAATAGCGACAACCGTATGGTCAGTTGATACTACGCTTGACTTAGTTTGGCTCAAATCAAAATGAGAAGAAATGGGGCCAAGGAAGATTGTATTGGGCCAATATAACTTTGAAAATCAACGCCTGAAATTCTAACTTTCAGCTTGGTAGGCAAAGTGAACATAAGCAGTGTTGGTAACTCCTCTCGACTATTAGGCGGGTGGATAATAGGTATAAAAATTCAAAAAAGGGGTATATAGAAGCTGAAACCCCAAAAAATCAATAGATGAGGGTACAACCCCCACAGGCACACATGTGCACGCGCGCACACTTGTGTAAAAGACAAGAGATGAAAGGTGCAACCACACACACACACACACACACACACACACACACACACACACACACATATATATATATATATATATATATATATATATATATGTATGTATGTGCGTGTGTTTCTTATTACTATATATATATAAGAGTGAACATTGAAGTCAACACCCAAGAGCGACAAACTGTTTCATGCTAAGCGCAATCATCATCTTTTTGGCCTGATGATTGCGCTTAGCATGGAACAGTCTGTCGCCCTTGAGTGTTGACTTCAATGTTCACCTTTTTATATTTACATACGCTCTACCTCTGATATTGAGCACTTCTCCTATAAATATAGCACACCTTAAAACTATATATAGGTAATAATGTCAAATCCTTAACCGAAGAGGAAAATCCAAGTACAGTTATTTAATATAAATTATTAAAGCCATAGATCCATACAGAGAGCTCAGTGGGTACTATTCAGATTAATACGAGATACATGAAGGAAAAACTCAATACATCCTTCTATCAGACTGAATGAGGTCATTGACTGATTCGATTACCTCAGAAGACCTTACTTCTGTAGGCCTCCCAGGCCTGTCTTCATCGTCAACACTACTCCGTCCTTCTTTAAACAATTTAGCCCACTTCTGGTCATTTTTTTTTTTTTTTTTGCTGAAACATGTGGCACCATACACAGTTGACATTCTCCTATGAATTTCAACTGGTTTGCACCCTTCAGCAACCAAAAACATGACCTCTGTTCAATCCTGGATCATGCTTCTTGATCGGCCATCTTTGTTAATCTCAAAAAGTTTTGTTTTTTCAATCTGCAAAAAAATTAAATCCCTTTGAAAAAGAAGTAAAGGAAAAAAATATAGGCTTTTATCTGTATTAGAAGTCATTATAATGAAAAATTCACCTTATTTATTGAATGACCCTCGTATTTTATAATCTTGTTATTATACCCTTTTTATAACTTTGTTGTCTAGTCATAACGAATTTTATTTAGTGTTGGTCGTAATTTTTTTATATAGAGAGCTTGAAGAATTTGATTTATTTTTTTCGTAGTGGAGTATACTTGTATCGTCGATTCCTATTTCTGTAAATGTGGACAGTGATGTTCTTTTAAATGTTGACAATCAAGCTTGAATCCGACATACGTAATATTAGTCTGCTTGATAATGTTGTTGTCGTGTAAACAACAAATATATTTACTTTTTTGTCAGAGATACAATCTCTCAAAAAACATTTAAACTTATATACAATGTTGTTCTTTCGGAAAACATTCGTTGACAAAGAAGAGTCATTATGGATTAAGTTAGTTCTATTAAGTTTAGTATAGTATATAGTTTTATTTTTAAATTGGATCAGTGGGGAATGTATTAGATGTATGAGTTTTTTAGAATTTGTTCATCTTGTTTGTAGTTAGCGTGTATTTGATTGGAGTTAGCTTTATTTGAGGAATTATTATGTTCTTTGTTATTTATGTTAATACAGGGTGTCCATAAAGTCCGTGTGCATATTTAAAAATTTATAACTTTATTTGTATTTTTGATAGAAATAGTTTGTAAAAAGTGTTATAAAGTTTAATGTACCTAGTTTTGAGCATAGTTATTGACTAATTCTTTACCACTAAATTTGCAACAAATTTTAGATATTGATCGAAAGGGGTGGACCATTTAATTTGCCTCCACGTTCACCATATTTGACTCCATTAGATTTTTTTTTATGAAGACATGTGAAAGCAATTGTGTATGCAACCAAACCTAGTCCATTAGAAGATTTGAACGTTGAAATAATTAATGTGATTTCAGGTGTTACTGTAAATCAGTTGGCAAATGTTTTCCGTGAACTGCAAAACCGTATTACCCTTTGTATTGCTAATGATGGAGGACATGTGGAAACTTAAATAAAATTTCAATAAAACCTTAAAAATATAGATCTATTTATTTCTAATTCTTTTTACAACTTATTTCTATCGCAAATACAAATAAAGTTATACATTTTTAAAGTGCACACGTACTTTATGGACACCCTATATTTCTAATAGCTCGTCTAATTTCTTCATCAACGATGGAATTTAAGAGGTCGTTATTAATGACTATTTGTTTAATGTGTTTTAATTCAGTGCAGAAAATCTTTTTCGTGGAAGAATTCATTTTTGTACGGTTTATTAAATGTTGTATAATCGCTAATGTTGGTCCTATAACGGAACCCATGGAAACACCATTACGTTGTATGTAGATATTATTTTTAAGATCAAATAAGGTAATCTCAGTGGTACAAGTCAAAATTAGTTTTCGTAATATGTTAGATTTAATTATTAATGGAGGGAGATGAATTGTTGTAAATATTCTTTATAATTATATCAATTATATCTCTAACTAGAACATTGGTTAATAACCGTTCAACATCAAGTGAGTCTGTGATTTCGTTATTAAGTGTTTCTCTTTTTCAGATTTGGATTAGTTCATTAATTAATTTAATACTGTATTTACTAGGTATGTATGGTGTAATGAATTGGTTAATAATTTTGGTTAATTGATAAACTGGAGTGGCAATTTGGAATATAATAGGATGGAGAGGGAAGTTAGGTTTATGTATTTTTATACTTCCATACATGTATCCTGGTTTGTAGTTAGCAATTATTATGGGAACTTTTAAGTTATCTTGTTCTGCATTGTTGACTGGGATCAGTTTGTTATTAATTTTCAATTTTAGTTGGTTATTACGATTTTTGATTATTTTCTTTTTCAAATTTAGTGTGATTTTTTAGTATTTGTTTTAATTTTGAATTATAATCAGATTTATTTATTACAACAAAGAGATTGGTTTTATCTGCTTTTTTTAATGTTTTATAAGTTTGGTTACATAGTTTCTTGGTGGCGATTTTTAAATGTTCTGTTAGGCGTTTGAAAGAGTTTTTTTCTTTTGTCACATCTGTCTTTTATTGCTTTGGTTTTGGGAAGATCATGAATCTCTGGTTTTGATTTTATTAGTTGTTGTTCCTTAAGTTTTTGTGTTTTGATATAACATTTCTATTCCTGTAATATAAACGACGTAAAGGGGATAAACTTCCTCGGAGCTGATCCCTTGCCCGGACAATAGCAACATAAGCGACAGGTGTCACCCAACCGTTATCCAGCAACATTTCACATCAAACACAAAATAACTCACGGGAACGTCAGAACGTAAAACAATTGTGGTTAACGTAAAATTAAAATGTAAAATCGGGAGATGATTAGGTCAAACGTCAATATTTTAGGTGTATGCGAAATTAGCTGGCCAAACAGCGAATATTTTTTCAGTTACAACCACAGGATTATATATGCAGGCGGAGAGAAAAATAAAAAAGGAGTTGGATTGATACTAGATCAGGATATGAAGAAATGCGTTCTGGGATACTGACGGTTATCTGAAAGAATTTTTGTAGTTAAAACTGAAAGAAAATCTTTCAGTATAGTTTATAGTTTGTATGCCCCGACAACACAAAGTACAGAAGAAGAAATCGAATCTTTCTTCATCATGAGAGACAACGGCAAGGCTCAGTGTAAATCACAAAAAATTATAATTGTCATGGGAGACTTGAATGCCAAAATACGCAGGGAGAGGGAAGGAGAAATAGATGGCAAGTTCGGAATAGGAACCCGCAATGTACGCGGAGGAAAGAGTCCAACGGTGCACGACGAATGATCAGATAATAGCTGATACCTGGTTCCAAGAGCACCCAAGAGTATTATGGACATTTAAAAGCCCAGGAGAAGAAACGATAAAACAACTCAACTACATAACTATCAACAAGATATTCAGGAATGCAGTTTTATACTGCAACGCATATCTAAACACCAACTGTGGAAACAATCACCTTCCAGTAATATATGAGTGAAACTATAAAAACTTGAAGAGGCTTAAGACATCAAAAAATTGAAGAGGGTTAACACATCAAAAAATTGAAGAGGGTTAAGACATCAAAAAATTGAAGAGGGTTAAGACATCAAAAAATTGAAGAGGGTTAAGACATCAAAAAATTGAAGAGGGTTAAGACATCAAAAAATTGAAGAGGGTTAAGACATCAAAAAATTGAAGAGGGTTAAGACATCAAAAAATTGAAGAGGGTTAAGACATCAAAAAATTGAAGAGGGTTAACACATCAAAAAATTGAAGAGGGTTAAGACATCAAAAAATTGAAGAGGGTTAACACATCAAAAAATTGAAGAGGGTTAAGACATCAAAAAATTGAAGAGGGTTAAGACATCAAAAAATTGAAGAGGGTTAAGACATCAAAAAATTGAAGAGGGTTAAGACATCAAAAAATTGAAGAGGGTTAACACATCAAAAAATTGAAGAGGGTTAACACATCAAAAAATTGAAGAGGGTTAACACATCAAAAAATTGAAGAGGGTTAAGACATCACCCAAACTGCAATATGACAAACTCGTGAATGACCTGAATCTTTCTGCCTTTTGTGGCTTTCAGAAATACTCATTTTAGGTAGTAACCAACACCTGGTTTCAAGAATACACAAGATGAGTATGGGCATGGAGAAATTCAGGAGTAGAAACTAAAGACCAAATAAACTATATAACTATCAACAAGACATTCAGAAATTCAGTTTTATACTGCAAATTACATCCAAGTACCGACTGCGGAAGCCACCACCTCCCCGTTATATGTGAACTAAGAATGAAACTACGAAAACTGAAGAATCCTAAAGCAGAACCTAAATTGCAACACAACAGACTCTCGAACGACCCGAACCTGAAGGAAAAATATATGGAAAGTGAGAAAAGAAAATACAAGTTACAAAATGGAAACAAAAACTCGAAATGGAATGCAATAAGAGAAGCTTTTTTGACATCAGCAAACGACATCATCCTAAAGGGAAACAGACGTAGAACGAAAAGCGAGTGAATAACAAATAAGATTCTCGACATGATGCAAAGAAGACAGAAAACAATGCCAAGATATGGAACGGAATACAGAAAACTACACAAGATAAAAAGGAAAAAATGTAGAAAGGCTAAAGAAGAAAGGCTCAACGAGAAATGTGCACAAATAGAGAGATTGAGTATGACATATAAAGAAGATATGCAGTACAAAAAACATGCTTATCAGCAGGATGGATAAAATCCAAGGACGGAAATCTCATATTTGAGAAAGAAAAATATTTCAGTAATAAAACGAATATATCGGAGATATCTTCCAAGATGAAAGAAAACAACCGGCAATATGCAGAAATACCGACGGAAATAATAAAAACTAAAGTGACAGCTGCTCTGGCCAAATTGAACAGAAACAAAGTAGCAGGACCAGATGATATTGTAATAGAGATGCTGGCAGCCTTAGACGATTTTAACATAGACATGATTACAGAAATAATAAGTGAAATCTACTACAGTGGCGATATAGCAGAAGATCTAAGCAGATCTATTTTCATAGCACTGCCTAAGAAGCCAGGCGTAAAGAAAATGTGAATTCTACCGAACAATCAGCTTAATCAGTCACATAACAAAACTCATTATCTGAATTCGTGCAGCTGAATCAGGCCAGAGATAGAACAAGAACAGTGCCGGTTCGTTAAAAACACTGGAGCAAGGAACGCTATATTTATGCTCAGAATGTTATCAGAAAGAGTAATACAACTGCAGAATGACGTGTACTTGTGTTTTATAGCGTAGGCAAAGGCGTTTGACAAAGATGTTCGACAAAGATCTGTTAGAGCTGCTCAAAACCCTTGGCATATTCGGGAAAGACATTAAAATAATAAAGAAGCTATACTGGGAGCAAACCACCTGCATACGGACAGGAAATAAGTTCAGCAGATATGCACGATGTGAAAGGGGCGTAAGGCAAGGACGTGTCTTCTCACCGGGTTTATTCAAACTATACAGTGAGACAATTCTGAGAGAACTAGAAATCCTGCCAGGATTCATCATCGGCGGCTACAATCTTAGCAATATAAGATATACAGATGACACAGTGCTGATAGCAGACACGGAAAGGAAAATACAAAACCTCCTACAGAATTTAGCAAAGGAAAGCGATAAAAAAGACTAAACGTAAATTACAAGAAAACTGAATGCATGGTCATCAGCAAAAAGAAGAGTAACCCAAAATGCCAGTTACAAATCGGGATACTAAAATCAAAAGCAGGTACAGAAATTTGAATACCGGGGAAAGTGTTTTAACAGAGGGCGGAAAGTGCGACACTGAGATACAAAGGCGTATTGGGATGGCCAAAGAGGCATTCTAAAAGCTAAGCAGAGTATTAAGAAGTTGGAAAATATCGTTGGTAATAAAAAAAAAAAGATTACTGAACTGTTACGTGATATCTGTTCTTCTGTATGGTAACGAATGCTGGACAATCTCCTCAAAGATGAAGGAGAGATTCGAAGCAGTAGAAATGTGGCTCTGCAGAAGGATGCTGAGGATATCATGGACCAAAAATGTGAGAAACGACGAAGTTTCAGAAAAATTGGTAACAAAAAGCAAGTTTAAACTAAACATCAGGAAGAGGCAGTTGAAATTTCTGGGACACGTAATGAAGAAAGAAGGTTTGGAGAAACTGATACTGACAGGGTGGATAAGGGAAAAGCCGTCCTATGTCCCCTCTATCCACCCTGTGAGTAGCAGTTTCTCTAAGCCTTTATAAAAGTAAATGCTTGAACACTTTTTGTAATATATATATATATATATATATATATATATATATATATATATATATAACTCCAGGTGAAGAGGACTCAAGGTTTTATCATTTTGACTGCCCCGGCCTTTATTTTATTATAAACAGTGCTCAATATAATAGATATTATAGAGCTTAATATAAAGTGAAAAAGACAGAGCTTAATAGAAAATGAAAAGGACAGCCTTGGTACTAAATGGGAATATCACATCAAAGACAATAAAACTAAAGGAAAAAAGGAAACTGATAAGATCAGGTTAAAGGTAGGTTGACATCTTGACCGTTAAGGAGGGAAGAAAAAAGGAGCAAAGTAAGATAAGGGAAAGAAAAAAAGACAAAAAAGAGACTAAGTTTGTCAGTATGTATTCTTTGGGGCCAAATCCAAAAATGAATCTTCGATCTGATTAGTGAAAAGAAA
>JBBBDQ010000406.1:1897500-2062500 GCA_037127315.1 Ascarosepion bandense
TCTTTTAAAATGTGACTTGTAATGGCTCTCCACAGCTTCCTGTCTTTTGTTGCTCTCAGTAAAACCTTCTCCTTTATGACTCCTCTTATTCATTATCGCACTTTTTTCTCTAATCATTTACATAAACTTGTCAACTATGCTACTCTTTGTTTCCTTTGTCTGTCTGTCTGTCTGTCTGTCTGTCTGTCTCTCTTTCTCTCTCTTTCTCTCTCTTCATGTAAATCTCTCTATTTATGCCTTTATTTTTTCTTCTGTCTCCATCTCTTTCTTTCTCTTTTTCACTGTCTTTCTTTATTTCATTCTTGATTTCTGTCTTTCTCTCTTACTTTCTTTCATTCTTTCTTTCTTTTTTTTACTTTTTCTCGTTTTCTTTCTTTCCCTTCTTTTTCTTTCTTTTTTTGTTTCTCACTTTATTTTTCTCTCTCTCCCTCTATATTTTCTCTTTCTCTTTTTCTTTTTCTTATTGCTCTCTTTCTTCTTGTTTTGGCTCACACACACACACACATACACACACACACACACATAAAGACACGCACACATGCATGCCATAAAATATCGAATCGTTTGTGCGCGTTATGAAACAGCAAGTGACGAGATAAAAAAAAGAAACGCGGAAACAAGAGAGAGAGAGAGAGAGAGAGAGAGAAAAGAAAGGAACCCCAAAATAAATATCATAACGACAGACAATGATTTAAAAGGGGACAAAAAGGAACAACTTGTAGCTCTCACACGGCAGCAGGTGCTGAGATAGTGGCAACAATAATAGTCGCAATAGTAGATCCAATAGTTATAATATTTTTGTCGTTATCACAATGGCAACAGTAGTAATAGTCGTCATAGTGTTGGTAGTAGAAAAGCAACGAACTAGGTAGCCGTGCCGCTGTTGGCATTGGTGTGTAGGCAGTGGGCGCGCTTATGGTTGAAAAAAAAATATTAGTAATCCGATAAGAATTGATGTTTTCTTTTTCTGCTAATGCTGAATCCTAACATTAAGGATGTACCGGTTTTATAAGGATTACGATTTCTTCTTTTAACGGATACTGAAATCCTGAACAAATGAATGAATGTGTGAATGCGGCTGGTTATATTGTTGTTTCACATGTAATGGATCTAAAAGGGAGAAAAAAAGAAATCCAACGAGTTTTCTTTTATTGCAAACTACGTTACAAACATGACGACAAAAACAAGGAGATGCAAAATAAAAGAGGAACTTTTTGCTTACAATTGACAGTTTTAAGAAGTGAGAACTGATCATTTATCGCAAAATTCTTACCAACACGAGTGGCACACAGAAGTTCACAGATTCATTCAACAAAGATGACGTTTACAAGGTAGAGAATATATTCCTAAAATGTTTGCTTTCATTCATAAATGTTTGACAGAAAGACGTGCGAATGAATGAATGAATGAATGAATGTACGTAATTTCAAACGTGCGCCCATGTGTGATGTTTATAATGAAGTTGTTATCTAACCGTGTCTTAGCCAATATCAGTTTGGATAGATAGAGGAGTAACTTAAAAATAAAATGATTATTTTTCATTGATTTTGTTCGTGGAAAACTCTCGTGGGTTTAGAACATGCTCTCAATAGTTTCAAAGACTTACACGCTAACCACCGCATTTTGATCAATCACTGAGTGGATTTTTCCTTTACATTAAGAGGGTATTTTTGAAAAGCAGAAAACTGTTCAAATTATCAAAATATATCCGTTTATGTTACAGATAGGGGAAATTGTCGATAACTTTAGTCGTTATTAACTAGAAATCCCCAAAAGACATAAATGTTAATTGTAGAAATATAGGCCATTAGATAGATAAAGTAAATAGATAGTGTAAATTTGTAAGTATAGAAATAATAGCTTATGTTGATATGCATTCGACTTGTCTGCTGAGAGGCGTTTACACAGAGAGAGAGAGAGAGAGAGAGATGTGTTCAGAAAGAAAACATGTTCAAAGTGCTAGATTTTACGAAGGCTTCCATGTGAGATTGCGTGACAGACAATTACAAACTGTTAACTCTACAAATAATGAAAGTAGCGAACAGGGTTCAAATTCAGACTAGTTTTTATTCGCGTCACACTAATATATTGGTGAAAGGCATGAATCCATTTTCCCTACGGGCTGCTCAGAATTACGCCTTGATTCTGCTGGCTTTACTGCCAAATATAAGTTAATATAAACTACTTGCGTGTTACTTTGAGAGGAAATAGTCACTATTGCACCGAAATGTATTACATAGAATACACCATTATATTCAGTATATATATATATATATATATATATATATATATATATATATATATTGTGTGTGTGTGTGTGTGTGTGTGTGTGTTGTGCGCGCACAAGTGTGTGAAACAACTCGTGCAACTGTTGATCAAAATTCAAACTCGAGATATGACGTCACAGCACGTGACATAATAAAAAATTCAAATTCCGACTACAACGCTAAAAACTAAGACGCCGGAAAAATCTGACACCTACTCCTTGTCGAAAAATACTTTACTCACCAAAGGATGCCTTAGATTATACGAAAAAGAAATAAAAATAAAAAATAAAAAAAGGCGAATCTAGTCATGACGCTCGTAAGAATATAAGAAAAATTAAATAAAAACAACTTCTCAAAATAAATATTTCCATCATTTTCTGTGATATTCAAGCAAACAAGCAAAAAGAATGAACAGCACAGAATATATATATATATATATATATATATATATATATATATATATATATATATATTAATCGTTTCACCTCAGGCAAGGCGATAACGCCACTGATGCGCAGGGGTCTACATAATAGAAAAAGATTAGATAGGAAGAGAGTAAAGAGAAAGACGAACCAGTTACAGGGGGTGTCAGAGAAAAGAGCAAGAGAAGGATGGGAATACAGAGGTGATGACAGTTGCAAAGGTAGAGAGAAAGGAAAGGATATACAGGGTGATGTAGAAAGAACTGGAGTCAAGAGATTAAGAGTAGGGTATTGACATTGTATTTAAATTCCTGAAGGCTGTAGCCATCAGGAAAGCAAGAATAAGGAAGAGAGTTCCACAGGTGGAAAGTGCGAGAAAAGAAACTGAGGAATAGAATTGTCGTCTGCATGTGGTTGATCTAACTGTGAATTGGTGGGACCCAGATGCCAGTCTGGTTGCACGAGTAAACTCAAGTGGCAGTAGTAACTTAAGTTCGTCGGAGCAGAAGCCATGAAAATATTTATAGAACAGACAGAGGGAAGCCACATCCCGACGGTGAGAAAGTGGCTGGAGTCGGGCCGCTAAGTCGTTACCTATCACATTACTGACTCTCCTTTGGAGATGAACAGCGAAGACGCCTGACCGTATATGACAGCAGTAACACACACACACACACACACACACACACACACACACACACACACACACACACACACATTATATATATATATATATATATATATATATACTAATGAAATGTTAGGAAAATTTGAATATCGTATGCTAACAGAATTTAGTATAGATTTTTCGATATTCTTTGTAAATCATTGTGCGATCTATCAATAATGAACAGACTGAGATAGATAGATAGATAGATAGATAGATAGATAGATAGATAGATAGATATGAATAGACTGCGATAGATAGATAGATAGATAGATAGATAGATAGATAGATAGATAGATAGATATGAACCGACTACGATTAAATATCTTGTCCACGCAATTTATATACCTAAAGAATGAAAGGAACTATGGCGACGTATTGGTTGATGAATAATATTTTCAAGTAAATATCCGCAACGAGGAAAACAAACATAGCTTAATTATCAAAATTAATTTACATATTAACCAAATATCGATTGTTTGCACATTTACTGTCATGTTTTAAAAGTCAACTGAAACTTTGTAAATATTTTTGATTGAATATAACAATAAATTTATCGATGAATTTAATCAGGATTATTAATCAAATGCTAAGTAAATGATTCTCGGGAATGGTAAATAGAGATTAAGCAAAACAAATTCATATTGCATATTTATCTATTTGGGAGTTGTTGCTAAGTTAATTGTGGCCTAAGTAAAAAGCCAGTGTTTCCCATAGTAACTTTCTACATATAACACCATGACTGTCCGTCCCTTCCTTGTTTTATGCTTAATAAATATTAAAGTATTTGTGTTTTTTTTGTGTGTTTTTTTGCATCTTCTGAACATTATGACTCTGATTGTCTTTTGCATGTGTGTCCGAGTTTCACTGTGTTTCTCTGTTTGTCAAAGTACTCGCGCATGTGTGCATTGAGGTATCCGTGAGGGTGTACAGCTGCGCATGTGCGGAAGCCCAGCTTTTCATTCATAAATTTCATTGTGATTTCCTGGCGTTTACTCGTAAACGTCAGCGCGCGGCAATTCGGCTTCGATCTGTGATCGAATTCTTTCATCACTGACAGGGTATAGGGAGGGGGAGGTGACTTCGGGACTTATGGGCTTCATAAAAATTATTGCGCCAAGAAACTTAAGATTAATTACGATATAAGACATTTCACATTTATGCAAATTGATGTTTGCCAAGCTGAGACTAAACGACTACACAAGACCAAATGAGGGAAACTAGAATAGTAAGATTGTGTTGCACCAATTTTAATGAGGTAGGTATGCGTTTCTATTTGCTTTGAAAGCTAAGATTTGAAATGGAGGAAATAGAAGTAGGAGGATTGTGCAACGCCAATCTTTGAATTATATAAGACGTGTATAGCCGCTTCATTTGAAATTCAGAATTTAAATTGACGTTCTTTACCGGCATTTTAAAAGCAACTAGATGAGACCATTTATTAAGCTTAACTTATTTTGGTATATCAATCAATTAAGTGCCGTACGTGATATACGCTTGGGCGATCATGTTTCGAAAAAGACATGACTGACTCGACAGAAGATTTGCCAGCAGTAGATTGCCATTACTTTCTGCGGTAGACTGGTTGCCAACCAAGGCTAAAGAAGCCAATCTGTCCTACTATTTAACCCATAACTAGAGGGGGAAGCGGTGGATTAACACCTTTCCCAAGGGTATTTGCGCGTAAGTGAATGCAACGAATGCAACTGGAATTTGAACTCAGCTCCCCCGATTACACTAGTCATGGCTTACGCAAGTATCCATCTTAGTATTTTCCTTTGAAACTTAGAAAAATTTTATTCAAAACACGAACCTGTTTTTTTTATTTCAGATTTTGCTATTTAGACAGAATCGCATACACGTTTAGTATGTTAAATGTAAACACCTTTCTCTATGCCTTTTATTAAAACGTCACATACAGTGTACTTAGAATTTTGCATAAAAACGTATTTATATATGAAAACAATACTTGGGAGGCGTTTTAACAGGAAGCGGAAAGTGAAATTTGAAAGCCAATTGAAATAGCCAAAGGTGCTTGTAGGCTAAGCAGTGTGTTAAGAGGCAGAAAGTTTTCGTTAGAACCAATGAAAAAAGTGTCTTCTTCCTATATAGCTGTGAATAATGGAGAATCTTCTCAAAGATGAAGAGGCTTAGAGTAACATAAATTTGGTTCTACAGGATGCTGAGAATACCATGAACTGAACATTTAAGAACGACGAAGTTTTCAAAGAAATTAAAAACAAAAAAGAAACTTATACTTAACATCAGGAAACGACAACTAAGGTTTCTAGAGCATATAATGAGGAGGGAGTGCTTGGAAAATCTAACACTCACAAGACATATTGAAGACAGAGAAAAACAACGAGTAACCTACCTAGAGAGCTTGAGTAAATAGATGGTGGAACAAGATTTAGGAGAGGTAACAAAAAGACAACAATTTTTAAGAGTTACAAAGACAGAAAATTGTGAAGAGCCATGATCGCCTACGTCTTGAAAATACATGGCAAATAGAAGGAAAAGACTGAATCTGAGTAAGCGGATGATAGTACAAAGTTTTGAAGATACGAGAAAAAGACATTTATTAAGAGCTGCAAAAGACAGAGAATTGTGTTTCGGCGGTAGACTGGTTGCTAATCAAGGCTAAAGAAGCTAATTTGTCCTGCTATTTAACCCATAGCTGAGAAGAGAAAAGATGGATTAATACCTTTCCCAGGGGTATTTGCGCGTAAGTGAATGCAACTAATTTAACTGAAATTCGAACTGAAACTTGAATTTCAAACTAAACTTGAATTTCAAACTGTAGACTTCTTTCAAAGAAATCATTAAATAAGATATTTTAAGCGCATGTGAAGTGATAAAGAAAATAAATATTCATTTCATTCTGACATTTGCTTCATCCTAATTTATTCATACATTATTGAAAAGTTTACAATTTTCATCAGAGACAAGAATCATTAATGAAGACAAAACCGTCTTAGAATATCAAAATAGACAAAAATTTAATCCCATAGCCAAATAAACATACAGACTTTTTTTTTAATGGATAGAGTATTATTTTATTCTATTTGAATAAGTTGAAAAGTGTCGCAAATATATGGAAATTTAAAATAAATCTTGATGGATTCCATGAGAGTGAAGCGAGAAGTAGACTGCGTGTCCAAGATTTGGAACTGTCAGAGCAAAGTTTCTAAATGATAATATTTTTTTTTTTTTAATGGATACTATTCGGAATGTTCAAAACAATATTCAGAATTTTAAAGAAATTTATCGTTTTATTTTGTCGACTTTTTTTATAATTTCTTCTGATGCTCTATGGAGATAATCAATGAGGCATAAATAAATTATAAAACCTCTTTTAGCTGATGCTGATGACAAAAAGCAACGAAATATTAGCAAAGTATATTATGCTTGGTTGCTTAATAATCTAATATCTAAAAAAGAACAATTTCTACTGCTAGTTAGCGAAATAAAATGGTGTAAAAAATCGGTAAGAAAGCGTGTCAGAATGACAACAGATTGGACTCCATTTAATCCTAGGAATTTCCATGGCTGAAATGGTTAAAATGACATCCATGAAAAGAAGCCTTCGAACTAGTTTCATGCGAATGTTGGCGAAAGCTTTTTATCTTTCTGTTTTGTTTTTTCTTTTTGTTATTTTATCTTGCAACTGAAGAGCGTATCAATGTTGCGATAAAAAAATAACAATGATAGCCTGGGGGGTGGGGACGAAGCAAGTAAACAATTAATGATAATTAAAATATTGTTTCTGAAAATGTCAAAAAAGAATTCAAATGCCTTTTTTTTCAGAGATTTCTTCTATTGTTTAATATTTGTTCTAAAAAATCCACTCAAAAATGGAAAAGGATATTGAGAATCAAACTTATTGACCTGATCGTGTAATCAATATCAAATTTGAACAAATTATAATGTGTGTGTGTGTGTGTGTGTGTGTGTGTGTGTGTGTGTGTGTGTGCATTTTTTTTTTTTTTCATTTTTCTATTTGCTTTTTTTGTGACCCATTGCTATTGTTATCTCAACTTTCCTCTTACTTATTAATCGGCTTTTTCAGGAGTTCTAACAAATCCCATTTTTTTGTTTCTTGGTCGGGGTGACAAATACTTGCTCAGATAAATTTGCATTTTTGCAGACATCAGGGCATGCTTCTTACTCTACCCTTGAAATGTAGCTGTAAATTTCTGACAGAAGGAAACGTATATGCAGTCACCAGGTTAACATTCTGAAAGCAAGCATCTATCAATAGAAAATAGCTGTCATATTTTGGCTGGAGCTGCCCAATCCCTACTTCCCCACCTTTGATAGTTCCAAAGCGGCTACGTAGCCCTGTGGGTGATGAATCATTTTCCATCCTATAATTTCTTTCCCCAGAGATGCAACACCTCAAGCCTCTTACTACTATATCGTTATCTCCATAGCAAAAGTTCCACTAGTTCAGACCTTCACAGCTAAGACCGCTGTACACGGGTACGAATCATCCTATTGCTTTTATATTTCAGTAGCATCATAACCCGGCGTTGTCCGTGCAACTCAGAACATTTTAGTAGTAAGAATCGGTTATATAAAAAAAAATATGAGTATATAAAAATTATTTTTTAAAGATTGTTAAAAAATTCCATTAAAAAAATCTATTTTCTTTTGTTTTGCGTAAACGTGATTTGATGTTTTCTGTGACATTGTAAACAACATTACGTTTGTTTTTGTTTCAAAATTACATAACATGACATAATCTAGCAACCATTGTAGATCTTAGATGTTTTACGGAGCAAATGTAAACAATCTGCTCCATTGGCCAAAAAGTGCGAAAGGGAAAATTGATGAACTTAAACTCAAAAAGTATGTGTCAATCTGGCTTCCCTGTAGATATGTGTCCCTAGAAAGTTTGAATGGCATAGCTTAAAAAATGTAGGCGTGCATAGGGAACAGTCACACACAGACTCACAGATTGCCTTTTATATATTTAGACGCATTCTTCCCAAGAACCGTGAGGATGCTTCCTGATTGCTACAATCTTAACTTTATCTTGTTTCGTTATCTTCCCTACATAACCTCACGAATTACAATTCCACTCTATAGAACCACTCTATTCAGTGGCTCTACCTTGAGTGGCTCTTCACATTCTATTAGGTGAACAACAGTAATTGAAACATACCGTTGGTTTGAAACAATCGAAGCCGTGACTTTATCATGTTTCGTTAAACTGCGGAGCTATGGTATAACTGGACATTTGTTTGAACTAATCCAGTCATTCCTCTCTAACCGCACAATGAAGGTGGTATTAAACGGACATGCCTCCCAGAACTACCATACGAACGCAGGTGTCCCTCAAGGCTCTATCCTAGGTCCTACGCTCTTTCTGATATACATTAATGATCTCCCTGATTCCATAATATCCCAAGTAGGTATGTACGCCGATGACACCACAGTTTACTCTCGCCTCGACCAAAAATCTGGTGTAGGCGACAAAGCTAACCTTGCAGCCGAACTTGAAAAGGAACTCCAATCCGTAGTGGACTGGGGTAAGAAATGGCTCGTAAGCTTTAATGCTTCTAAAACAAAGCCACTATCAATTAACCATCATAGACAATCGCACCTACCTCCCATTAGCATGGACCAGGCTTGCCTCCCAGAGAGTAAAACATTACGCCTCCTTGGTCTCACACTTTCAGCGGACCTCAAATGGAATGACTATATCGAATCTATTGCTAAATCCGCTGCTATGAAAGTCGGTTCTCTGTGCAGGGCCCGGAAGTTTTTTCCGTCTGAATCTATCTTGCACATTTATAAACCTACCATCCGCCCGTGCATTGAATACTGCTGCCATATCTGGTCGGGTGCTCCTGCTATTCTCCTCGGGCTTCTCGACAAGGTACAGCGGAGGGTCTGTAATGTGATAGATACCGACTTGGCAGACCGCCTGCAGTCTCTCTCTCTCACCGGCGCGACGTGGCTTCCCTGTGTCTCTTCTATAAATACTTTCACGGCTTCTGCTCCGATGAACTTAGATCACTGGTGCCCCCTAAATACGAATTTGCGCGAGAAACTAGATTAGCAACTAGATCCCACCCTTTTACAGTGAAACCGATAAAATGCAACCGCAACTTCTACTCCAACAGTTTCTTTTCTCGCACTTCCCGACTGTGGAATTCCCTTCCACATGATTGCTTCCCCGACAGATACAATCTCCAGGAGTTTAAATGTAAGGTCAATAGACACCTCCTAACACACTAACTCGCTCCCATTCTTTCAAACACTCTTCCCATCCGCCCATCCCTCATCCTCAGTATCCTTACCCATCTATCATCTTCCTTCTGACATTTCCTACACCTAACCACTCCTCCTCTTTACCTTCCCTTATGTAGCCCCATGCGCAATAGTGGCAATGGAATGCCTTGCTTCGGGTGAAATGATTAAAAAAAAAAAAAAACATAACCTCACGAATTACAATTCTTGCCCTCTTTTCTTACGATCCTAGAACCATTCTATTCAGTGGCTCTACCTTGAGTGGCTCTTCTCATTGTATTAAGTGAAAAATAGTAATTGAAACATACTTTTTGTTTGAAACAATCGAAGCCGTTACTTATCAAACTACGCTACATATACAAGTCTTCCAGTGTCCATTTAACAAAATCACGGGCCTAGATGTCTAATGTCGTCTAATGTCGTCGTGCTAATAGGGTCAACCTGGTGGGTCATTTGTTCCCATGGATGCCAAACAACGTTGAAATCTCTTACATTGGATGTGAATCTGATTTTTGCCAGGGACAATTCTAGCTAGGTAAGCATGAGGAATTCGTGGTTAGTTAATATTCCTGGGAGGTACGTAATACCGCAGATAGGTAGATATCACATGCCCCACAACTCCAGAAACAGACTGTCCTATCCAACTAACACCCACTTTTATAACCTGATCGAACTCCAATATATACATGAGATAACAATATATATTCTTATATATTAAAAACAATATTAAAGAAACATTTATGACAAAGAGAAAAAGGTTTATTTACATTTTCCCCCATATATATATATATATATATATATATTTTCTAAACATATACTATTAAATATAAGAGACAATGAATGTCTATTATGTTTAATCATGAGCCATTCTAAACATCGTATTTTAGCTTTAATTTCAGGTGAAAATAAAGACAAAAATTCTCCAACATGTGATCCGAAAGATTATTACCAACTTAATATAAAAATATCGAAATGGAGAATTTTTGTCTTTATTTTGAACTGAAATTAAAGCCAAAATATGATGTTTAGAACGGCTCATGATTAAACATAATAGACATTCGTTGTCTCGTATATTTAACAGTATATGTTTAGAATATATATATATATATATATATATATATATATATATATATATATATATATAAGAGGTGTACTGCAACACGCATAGCTGAGATAGTTGTATATAATCGTTGTTAGAAACCAGGTAAAAAGTGTGAATTTCCTAGGACCTCTTTACTTGGATGATTCGTGTCCCACAATCTTCTTACTTATTCTATTCATTTCTCCTTGTATCAGACTAGGTACAAAATAATTTAATAAATATCTATAGGTATCATATATAATCCAAAGCAAATCCATATGGGGAGATATTTCACGAAATATTTAAGGAAAGTAGTGGAAACAAGTGAACAAATTAACTTTTGTCATTATATTTTTGACACATTAAATATAAAATGTTGAGTAGGTGGTATAATGGTTATAGACACGGAAAGTAAAATCAGCGAACCGTGTTCAAATTCTGGTCGATTCTGTTTCGCTTACGTTGCGCCAATTTCTTTGGAAAAGGTACGAATCCATATTCTTCTAGCTATGGGTTAAGTAGCTGAACATATTGGGTTTTCATGGCTTGGCCTGTAACCAATCTAAGAGAGATAAAACTTTGAATACAAAACCAGCCTGAAGAGGGATAGTCTTCGTCTGGTTGCCTTGCCCTAGACACACCACTGCTATTTTAGCTGTAGTACACATGGTGTACTTACGATTCGAATGGCTAGCGGAACTTGTGACGTAACGTGACGAAAGTACGAAAATAATTCATAACTCAACGAATTCTTAAGTGAAGTATAAAACAATTAATTTAAAATACATCTCTGTGGTGTAGTTGAAATATATAACTTTAAAACAAATTACAAAACCCGCTTTTGTGTATAAATATTCATGGATAAAATAAATTTCCTAAAACACAAAGAGAAAGAGAAAATATCGGTGAATGGTTCATTCAGACTCATTTGAAAATCCAACAAGGGAGATACTGACAAAGTCTACCACCCACACAATAACAATGGAAGCCCCTCGCAGCAGAGGATTTTCCCTGTGCGTCAGGAGATCATTATCGTCTGCTTAAAAGAGTAAGTAATGATCAATGGCGATTTTCCGTGATACAAGAAGCAGTGTTCAGTGGAAGATTTCTATTACAGATGAAGAAAGGTTATTTCGTAAACGGTAAAATGTTTATGTATATATTAAGATCTTTATTAATACACTTACCTAAGTAGAGATATAGACAAGTAGAGAGAAAACAATGGTATGAGACCGTTAGAGATCAACATTATATAGATTGTCACATTAAAGGAAGTGTCGTGCAAAATTAGAAAGGCAACTATACTGATAAACGTCGACATTTATTTACTTATTCCATTAGAACCTCGGGTGTCACTTCCTGGTTAAAGAATTTAATCGACTTCCAATGATGTCTGCTAAGATCTCAGAACTGGCAATGTTTTTTGTTGTTCTTTTTTCAACTTTTTTATTCTGTTTATAATCAAACAGTATTATATATTTATTTCTACTGGCCTGATTATTTACGATAAATTTTTGTTACGAAAATGTGTGTCATTCGGCAGGATTTGAACTTGCGACCCCTATCCACATATAACAGTTTGTAAATAAGCGTCCACCTATATATTATAGTTGTTAACGTGTTTAAACAAACGTCTACCGTTGCAGAGAATTCTATTCTTGTTGGGAGATCAGATCTTACGACTTTGTGCCAGTTATAAAAGCATTAAACAATACTGAAAACGTTACACGAAAAATACTTTTTTCTACTTCGAGAAAAACACGTCGACTTTTTAACAACAGAACATCTTTTCTTTTTTTATTTTCTGAAATATAATTAAAACAATTTTCATTTCCCTGAAATATTTCGCTTTTTAAACTAACAAAAAGTGCCGCTTAGTCTGAACTAGAACTTTTTACAATACTCTTCTATATCAGCACCTGACGATTGCATCGTGCACGAAACTCAGAATTATGCTACCAATGATGGACAAAATGTATATTTATTAGTAGTATAACTTTTAACTGTAATTATTGATTTATTACCACCAGCACTCAATATGCGATACTTTATACGTGAGTGTGTGCGTGAGAGAGAGAGAGCTGCGTCACTAATTAAATTTTATGAACAACAATCGAGCTCTCTCTCTCTCTCTCTCTCTCTCTCTCTCTCTCTCTCTCTCTCTGAGTTACCAGTTTCGCTGCTAAGGGAATTTCTTTTATTTTACAAGACGCTAGAAGTCGATATCAGGACACTGATAAAAATGCAGGATTTTGAGTACGAAATTTCAAGACAAGCAACACTACGTGAAAAACTGGAGCATCACGATCTTCCATATCTTATTTAGTCGAATAAATATCTGTAAACCTTCTTCCTCGTAGATCAAATTTCGTCTAATTTTCTTTAACGAGGTTTTCATTTTTTTTTTCTTTTCAAGGTGGTTAGTAGACCGAGCTACACCTGATGTGGCAGAGTGAGTACACCAAATTTAAATTCCATTTCTCATGCAATCATTGATGATGAAATGCTAATTTCTATTATTATTATTATTTCATCGATACCTTTTGGCGCATATCGAATGGGCGACATTGCGAAAGAATAATCGTCAGTTTCGTTTTTAAAAAAATCTGTTCTACTACGTATTTAATCTCTCGTTTTAAAAATAGAGGGTCAGGAAACTTTTATGCACAATACGCACTCACTCACACACATACATATACAGTCTGAGATAGATAGATAGATAGATAGATAGATAGATAGATAGATAGATAGATAGGAGCAGACTAACATAGATAGATAGATAGATAGATAGATAGATAGATAGATAGATAGATAGATATGAACCGACATACATATATATTTAAAAGTGAGATAGATATGCACGCTGTAGTAATGGAGTGCATTTCGGATTGAGAAATCAGCAAGTGGAGTTCGAATTCCAGTCGTGTTCATTGCATTCACTTACTTCCTTTGAGAATATATTAATCCATCTCTCCCCGCCAGCTATGGATAAATATTCGGACAGACTTGGTTTTATATCATTAGGTACGTTGGAAAAAGAAAAATGTTGAATTGAAAACCTTTAACTAACGGTAAATAGTAGGTCGGTTTGATCTCTGTAGCCATGATTGGCAGCCAAACTAGAGAAAGAACGATTCTGAATTAAAATCCGGAATCCCTATTTCGGTAACTCCTGCAACGACGCCAGTGCCGATCTGTATTGGTCTTTGCCTTTCTCTTGGACAAAATCGGTAACATGGAGAGGGTAGATAGGCTGCATGAGCAACTGTCGATCCCACAGTAAAAAAAATCCTGCCCAGGCCTAGGGTATAATTCGCAAATACATGATCTCTCGAAACCGACAGATGCCACACCATAATATATATATATATATATATATATATATATATATATATATATATATGTGTGTGTGTGTGTGTGTGTGTGTGTGTGTGTGTGTGTGTGGATGGATGGACTAGTCACACTATTCTAAAAATTGTGCTAGCTAAAAAGTTTTTAATTTAATTGAAAATGGATTAAAATATAAAGAAAAAGAAATTAAATTAAATTAAAAATTAAAAACTTGTTAACTTACAGATAGCCTACTACAGTTTCGCTGTTATCGGTTCTTCAGGCTGTGCAAAGAACAATAGGGTTATTCTTGCGCAGACTGAGAAGCCGATAAGTAGTAGCTTGTCTTAAAGTTAATATATATATATATATATATATATATATATATATATATATATATATATATCGAGTGGCGATAGTCTGTTTCTTGTTACAACACAATCTTCAGGCAATGAGTGTTGGCTGGTAATTCAACTATTTATATATGCTGGTCGATAGGCTATTATGACTATCCATGTCAGTTGTTACCGGTTTATTGAGCACTTTTAACCATAAGTATAGCATACCTTAAAACTTTATATATATACACACATATATATATATATATATATGATAAAATAGTGTAGTTCAAGGAAAATACATTTATTGGAGGAAAGTTATCAATATCAGGGACAAATCGTATGTAAATACGAGCGCTCTGGACATGGATATCAACACTGGATGGTGATATTCTATTTCTTGCATAAACACAATCGCCAGATCATGTCTAAACCGGAACACCGGCCACTATCACTAATTTTAAATACGCAACTCCTAGTAGCATATAGTTTTGCTTTTCTTCTTAATCTAATTTTTTTTTTTCCTAGCCTCGATCCCTGGCGACTATCAACTGTGAAATCCGCAACTTTCTCCGCCTTTCTTTTGTGTTAATTTTTAATTATTTCTGATGTTTAAAAATCGACCTTAAAAGACATCAATATTCGAACTATTGTCACTATTTGGATCAAATGAATATTTGTAGTAAGAAATGAAATTTTTCTTATTTGTCATCAAGAGCTTAACCTTTTGTAACGAGTGTCTCCGATTTGGTCATCCGTGTAAATCGACAAAGACTGTAGTTTCCCATTTTACCGTCATGAAAATTGCGTTTTCAAAATATCTCTCTTACGACTACTGCTACTATTGAGACGGTAATGAAGTCGAGGTTTGCCAACTAATACAGCTGATAATAGATGCCATTTAAAGTTTTCACATTTTTCCCACCATTTTAATTGAGGATTTCACACTGAACGATACTCGGTGACAAGTTGGGAGTTAAGCAACAATTGGATTCGTCGCGAATTGGATGGGTGGTTTGCTAACTTTGACAAACGATTGGAACGAAATAAGGAAAATGATTTATATTATTTACCTTATGTCCGATATTCGGAACTTATCTTCATATACTTGCCACTGTTGCCATAAGATTTCAGCTGGTTCATTCTTCAATATTCATCAGGGATATATATATATATATATATATATATATATATATATATATATATTTTATATGGTTTTCATATATATATATATATATATATATATATATATATAAATGAAAATCATTTTCACAACCAACATCCAACATTGCCTGATGACGAAATAGAAATTTCGAAACATAGACATCTCCGTGTCGCAATGTATTTTTAATTAAAAAATAAATTAATTTTATGATTATATTATGCTCTACAATATTTACTGTATTGAGCACTTAAAAAAAGTAAATGCCAGAGAACTCGGAATTGTAAAACTGTTGGTTCTCTTCACCTGTATATATATATATATATATATATATATATATATATATATAGGTACAGGAGAGGTTGAAGTAAAGGAAAAAAATGAATGAGAATCAAGTAGATGAAAATGGCTATTGCGGTTGCATTTAAACTTTTGGAGATTGTAGCTGTCAGGGAAGCGAGCAAATGGAAGTGGGTTCCACAAACGGAATGTGCGAGTAAAGAAACTGTTGGAGTAGAAGAGACGGTTGCATTTAACTATTTTGGCGGCAAAAGGGTGGGACCTAATGCCAATCTAGTAACACGAGTAAATACTCGTGGTCGGAGTACCAGGAAAAAAGATCGTCAGAGCCTTTTCCATAAAAATACTTGAAGAAGAAAAAAACAAAAGGAAATCACATCACTTAAAAATATTAAAAAATTCTTTTGTCCAAAAAAAAACAAAAAAATAATCATGAAATACACCTGAGGAGGATTTGCGCCTAATCAGTAGAAACTTTGTATTTACAACAGTAAATATAATGTGGGTTAATGATTTAGTGCTGTACATGTTTTATCTATTCTACATTACATCTGCAGGTCATTAATTGGTTAATTCGTTTTTACGGCTTATCACCCTTTTTATCCACCAGTTTTTTTAAGGCCATAAAATATTTTGAGATTGTAAGATATATTTTTTTTAGATAATAATGGTTTAGCGATACAAGTCTGTTGTAACTGTTGTGGGGCGTTACCCACTTAACTATGGACTCTTCCTACTGAGAGTTAATCACTCTCGTGGCTTCAGTTCAGCTCAGCACAGTCTGTCTGTCAGTCACTAGTAAGCCAAGCTTATGTTTACGCTTTTCTCTTGTATCTATTTTTGATTTAATATATGTTGTAAACCTTACCACCGTGTGTCGAGTTATCATTTCGTGGTCCCATCACCGGTCCACAAAATACAATACTCGCCAGATAACCACTGCTAGTGGAAAACTGCTAAACAGTAATATCGGCATTTAGCTGCCTCCCCACTTGAGACAACATGTGGCACAAGGCCATTTTTAATGTGGGTAATGTGCGTTGTGGTACAGTGGATATCGGCTCGGGACGAGAAGCCGAGGAGCCGAGTTCGAATTCCAGTTGAATCCATTGTATTCACTTACTCGCAAATACCCTTGGGAAAGGTATTAATCCGTCTCTTCCTTCCAGTTATGGGTTAAATAGCAGGACAGTCTACCGCAGGAAGCAATGACAACCTACTGCGGGATAATCTTCTGCCCAGTCAGTCATGTCTCATTCGATACATAATCGCCCAAGCGTGTATCACGTATAGCACTTAACTGACTGAATCCGAGCCATATAGCTCGGACAAAAATTAAATGTTTACTTTTCCCCAGATGAGACACTACCTTTCGGCAGACCCTCGCCTGGGTTACTCTCTACCAGAAGTCTGACAATGTCAGAATTGCGTTTGAGCGACGTAAATCGGTAGACGGCAATGTCGCTCCCCTCACAGTTGTGTCCAACGTATTTCTGAGGATTGGGATACACCCAGTGATGTTCATAGGTACGTATATAACGAAGTCTTACTAATTAACCCATAACTGCGGGAGAAGATATGTATACCTCCCTTTCCAATAGTATTTAATTGGATGTAACGAACCCAACGGGGGTTAGAACGCGACTCTCAGATTAACAATTCCGGGCTATTATCGATTATACATCCAAGCACCTGGTATTTTCAAAGCGGTCCCTCATCGAGGTACTGGCCAGGCTCAATATTGGTTAACTTTTGTGATCGTGTGGAACTGATGTTTCAACGAGATACGGCCATAAGCCATTTACAGGTCGGTACGAATGGATCATGCAAGAACGTTTACACCATGTAACCCAGATTTTCATATTTTTTTAAAGAGCAAACATTAAACCAAACATCGTAAAATGGACGTGTATATAACGTATTCAATTCGGCAAATTGGAAATTATTCGCTTCAACGAATTCGTGAAACTCAAAAATATGTGTCGTTTACAAAGTGTAGCCTCGTTTTAGTACAAGACTACAAACAAAGGCCACCGAGTAAAGATCGAACGCATTAATAATGATCTACAAATCCAACTTGTTCACGTATCAGTACGTCTATCTTAGCACATGGATGGGGTAGTAAGCGGGAATTAGGAGCAATAGTCAACCAGACGAGCTAAGTAAACACGTGAGAAAGCGCTCGTCGTTAATTTTACATATTATCAATAGAATTCTGTCATGATCAAGTTGTGATGGTCAAATTATAACCTCTCGTACATTAATCCTCATCTCAAAAAATCACATGCAAAATACAGATAAAAGAAAATGGCTAATTTCGTCGATGTTTTCTAAATTACTGGTAAATATATCGAATGGTGGAGTAATGTATAGCAGCTCGGAACTGGAGAACCGAGTTCGAATTCCATCCGAATTCACTACATTCTGCTAACACCCTTGGGAAAAGGTATGAATTCACCTCTTCTCTCCTCCCCTTCCCCAGTTATGGAAAAATAGCAAGACAGAGCAGGTTCCATAGCCTTGCGAGGCAACCGGTCTGGAAGGAGAGTGAATTCAATACCAGCTTGGAGAGGGTTAATAACAGGAGAGACTGGGATATATAGCTTTGATTGGCAACCAGTCTACCTAAAAAAGAACTGGAAATCGACTGCGGGAAAATTTCCAAGCGCTCTCTTCCAACATGCCTTGAGTCAGCATTGAAGAGTAGGTGCGTAAAATTAACATGATAATAATATCTTATGTTGATGCACAGAGTCTGTAACAATGCTGACTAAACGATTGATGATGGTAATGTCGAATTTAATTTCAATATGTCTAACCTCATGGGGTCAAAAAGAATGTGTGTCAAATTACAGCTCAATCCATTTAATGCACACACACACACACACACACACACACACACACACACACACCTGACGAAAGAAGATTAGAAAATTCGACACTCACAGGACTTATTAAAGTCAAAAGTGACAGAGAAAAACAGCGCATAACCTGCCGAGTTTGTATAAATGGTTGGCAGAACAGAGATTAGAAAAATAGAAAAAATAGAAACTTTACTAAGAGCTACAAAGAGGAAATTGTGGAGAGTCATAATCACCCGTATTCTAAAGGGACACAGTGCTTAGAAAAGAAAGATGCACAGTAAAGACAATAAATGATTACCGATTGTTTTTAAAATGCAATACATGACTTAACAATTTACAATAATTTTTGTCAGATTTTGCAAATATATTCTGGCACTAAAAGTTTAATTTTAGACAGAGGTGTTCCCAGTGACGTTACAAATCATCAGAAAGTCGGAGGGAGAAGCACTGGGGGACCAAAATTAATGCGTGTGTATGGAAGGGAATGTCAAACTGAAAATAAATGTAATGTTTTTATTTTACGTTTCACTTTGCCGATTTATACAACTTAAAGAAACGACTTTTTTAATGGCATAATACTTGAAGCCATAGGGAGATGGTTAATGGTTCTTTGATTCGGCCTTGTGTCAGACTTAACCGAACTCCCTACTGCTTACAAGTTTATCTAGAATTATCACCATGAATTCTCAGAAGGCAGGATGGAATGTGTGGAATAGTGTAAGAATAAAATATACATTTTTCATGTTAAAATAGTAATTTATTAAAAGAAGGAATAACAAGAATTCGTAGAAATTAATGTTCAATGAGAAAGTTAAGAACATAAAGAGTTCGTACAAAATGTTCGTAGTAGTAACTGTTGAAAGAGATAAGGATAAAGAGAAAGAGGAAGAAGACAATGTCCGAGTCGCTTGAAGTTGAAGTTACATTTTAGATGTTTCGTCTCGCGGCTCCCATCTGACACTCTGGCTGACTGATGTTGATGAGGTCCTTTTATTGTTATCTAGATTTTTTCGCACTTATTCGCGAAGTCCTTTTTGGTTTTGTAAGTCCAAATTATTTTAACACCTACTTGTGAAATCTGGTTTCGACTTTTTCTTTAAGTAGATGGTCAATCCTTTTTTTCTATTTGGGAAAACCAGGATTTCACACGTCATTGTGAAGTTTTGTAAAAGTGAAGAAGGTTGATTTTAATTAATTTCTTATCCGCTACATACTCTAACAAATGAAATAAAATTCGACTAAATCAGTTTTTCAAAAGAAACGTGATAATAGTCGTTATGACAAGGTAGTCAACAGATAATTACATATCCGGTGTAGTTTAACCCTGTGATATTCAGTCAATCAGTTATGTGCCATGCGTGATACACGCTTAGGCGATCATGTCTCGAAAGAGACATGACTGACTGGGTAGAAGATTATCCCGTAGTAGGTTGCTGTTACTTTCTGCGGTAGACTGGTTGCCAGCCAAGGCTATAGAACCGAATCTGTCCTGTTATTTGACGCATAGCTAAAGGGAGAAGAAATGTATTATATTATTAAGTGGTAATTAGTGGGGGATCAGTTTATTACTTCATAACAATAGAAAAACGATTCCCTGCTTTATGCCCAGTAGAAGCCTTAATCATGTCTCCAACTATTATGTTCAGTCAGTCAGTTAAGTACCATATGTGATACACGCTTTGGGCGATCATGTCTCGAAAGAGACATGACTGACTGGGCAGAATATTATCCCGCAGTAGATTGCCATTACTTTCTGCGTGAGACTGGTTGCCAGCCAATACTATAGAACCCAATCTGTTTATTTATCCATAACTGGAGGGAAGAGACTGATTAATACCTTTCCCAAGGGTATTTGCGCGAAAGTGAATGCATAAAATTCAACTAGAATTCGAACTCGGCTCTCCGATTTCTCGTTCCGAGCCAATTTCTACTGCTCCACAACACATATCCCTTCTGTGATAATGTCATGCGATAAATTCATTAACAAAATATTTAAGTCTCTTCTTTTATATTTCAAATACACTTCTACATCAGAGCGTATAAAAGTGGAAGCAGAAGCCCGAGAGCAGACAAAATCTGTCGGAGACATTCTGAACGGTTCCAGCTATTTCAAACTTATCTACAATTCGAGTTATGGTAAACCGTTTAGGCGGATCTGTTTAAAATTCGCCCCTCAACTCGCTTTTCATTTTAACCGCGTTCTCAAACTTCTAGTAACGCTTTATGATAGATTTATTTTGTTCAAAACGTAGCGTGGCTGTTATTATTTCTAATAGGTTAAATCTAAAAAGAAATGTAAATTATCATCTGTTATAGTTTGTATCCGTTTTTGGGACTGACTGTAAATGCAGATGGCATCCAGTTATCTTGCGAGATAATGGTAGCTCTCTGTTGAGTTAAAATTCAATTCTTTAATAGTTCAACTAGAGTAACCAACACAACGCACAAGCATGGGCGACGGTATATGGAAGCTGTGCGCTGCCACACCAATTGTCCCCTCTCTTCACTGGCAAGAACCAAAAGCATACGTGACATTACAATTTTTGCCAGTTAGGCTGCAGAAGTTGCTCGAAGTTAGATAGTTCGGGGTTGCACACCGGATTTTCTGTCTGGATTTACTTCCATAGCCTTTTCCGTGTTTGGATATGACCAGAAGAAATGGCAATGTAAAATCAGGGTTTTCCTTCTCCTACATGAAATGCATTCCCAGGTTGATGATCTCTATTTACAGAAGCAGCTGGTTATGAGGCGTCAGTGGTTTACCTTCGCTCATTCTTCAGCTTCGAGCAGTATTTTGTTGCCAGGAATTATTTGAAACTTTGAAGCGTATATTATGTGAGCATTTTATAGACACACACACACACACACACACACACACATATATATATATATATATATATATATATATATATATGATGCTATTATGTGTGTATTATCGTGAGATATGTCCTGAAAGTTCCCGATGTGTGTTTAAAGGAGATCGGATAGAACTTTTGTGGGAAAGAGAAAATCCTCCTGTCATTAATACTTACATTACTTCTTGACCACTGACAATCCCTTTCTTCGTCGTTGACAATGTAATCCTATAGTTAAGTGTGTATCTGTTAAAGACACCTCGAGATCTTCCAGGATATATCCGTGATATACATGTCAGAACATACTTGGAGAGAGATGTTTGCAGAAATCATAAACACACACACACACACACACACACACACATATATATATATATATATATATATATATATATATATATTTCTCTTCTCCGAGAATATTCTAAATTTTCTTGTCTCTGCTGGCAAGACTGATTCTTTCAAAGAACATTCGTCAACATGTTACGCTTGATGTTTGGAGTTGATTCTAGTTGGATTTGACGAGACTTCAGTCATTGCTGTTTTCTATGTCGTCTATGGGAAGAAAAAATTGTGAGTAACCAAAATAGTTTAGTACCTGAGTGGACGGTTTGTTGCAAGTTTCTTTCAGGGTTGACATCGTTTCTGTTTTTTGTTTTTTTGTTTGTTTTTTTTTTTTTTTTTCATAGGTTCCCGTGATGCTAACGTCGATATATAGGGCAGCTGCGGCATCTTTGTCCAGTAATGCGTTCATTGTAAATAATTTATTTGAAATAGGAGCCTGTCAGCCCCCACCACACACACACACACACACACACACACACACACACACACACACACACACATATATATATATATATATATATATATATATATATATATATATACATATGTATGGTTAAATAAAAAGAAGACAAGAGGAAAACTGTATTTAACTCGCCTACGCGTTTCGTCCTGTGATGGACTTTGTCAAGGCAAAGAGAAGAAATGAGCTTTATTCCAACTTTATTCGTACTTTCAACCTCTTTCTGAGGTCATCTTCAGGGGTGTGAGTTATGGTAAGAATAAATAACCGGAAAACTGTATTGCTAAAAATTTTCTGCTTCAAATATATCCGTGACAAATTGCTAGCATTTATTAGAACGTAAAAATTATCCAAAATGGAATTTTTTTATACGTTGTAATTTCATGTTCATGCACGAGTTAATGCATGAAAAACTGTTCTTTTTACAAACATTTTAGAACATTACTACAGTGTTCATATCTGATTCTATTAATTGACGGCTTAAGTGTTTTAATGAATATTGCCTCGAGAATCTGTAGTTTGCTTTTGTTGTCTTTTTTTTTTTTTTTTGGTGTAGGTTACATTTGTTACCATAACTCACACCTCTGAAGATGATCTCGGAAAGAGGTTGAAAGTACTTGGGTACCTTGAGAAATGAATGAAAATAACATCTGTCAACCTCACAGCTCATTTCTGACATCTTTTGATTGTAATACGCAAAAGATTATTCGTGAGTATGAACGGATTTTATTTAAAATAAGCAAACATAATGTTTGCAATTTATTTAATCTGATATATATATATATATATATATGTGTGTGTGTGTGTGTGTGTGTGTGTGTGTGTGTGTGTGTGTGTGTATTGTCCTACGTCGATGATACGACTCGGATTTTCATGCATTATGCAATCATCAAGTGCATATTACAAACTTACAGTTTAATATATTTTAATTCAAATTCATTCGATGATTGAATTAATCTTATTATGTTAGATTACTGCTTTTTAATAACACGAGTAAAAATTTAAATATATTAAGTCCACATGTAGACTAAAGTTAAAATTAAAATTCTAATTAAAATCTTTAAAATATAAATATTAAAATGCAGGGAGATAAAATCAAAGTAGCTTAATTCATAATTAGTTATAGTAAGGACTATGTATATTTATTAATATATATATATATATATATATATATATGCATATGTAAAATAGGTCTGTTCATACTACATTGAGCAGTTTTATTAATACCTGAATAATAATATTATACATGTGCATACCCTTATATATATATATATATATATATATATAATTACGTGGATTAATATATATATATATATATATATATATATATATATATATATATATATATAACCTTAAATACTTGGTATTTAAGTCAAGTAAATTTCGATAGAGACGAACTCAAAAGAACTCAATATGAAATTCATTTATTTAATTTAACAGAGTAATATAATTTAGAAAAATGTTTTTCGTAGGCAATGCATATTTCACCGCCAATGATGACCTTGCGGCTCGTCAGGCCCAAATGATACAATCGTTAATTTTCAAAATATCCCCTAAAAATATTATACACAGACGCTCACATGTCCATATTCAGAATGGACATTTGTAACGGTAAATCCTCGCTCCTTCAAAAAATCCCAAAGAGAAAAAAAAGAAAAAAAAGAAAAAAGTAAACAATTGATAAATGGAAAGAAGAGAAAAAGGAAAGAAATAGAAAGAAAACAAACACTATACAGAGAAATAAATGTTAACATCAAGTATCGACACAGCGTCTATAGCAACACGTCTGCTTTCTTAGAAAAAGATGACGTGAAAGATTTAACATTGAAATTTAGTTTCAAATATAATGGGATATATGTACGGTAAAAAATAAATTGTAAAGTATAATTTTAATACAAAATAAAAAAAATAACTACTATTAATATTACTTTAAAAGTTAAAATAATTAAAACTCATAAAAGAAAAGAAAATAATAAATTTAATTAAATATAGGAAAGAAGAAAAAGGTAGAGAGATAAATTCCATGTCATGTTTTTTTAAGAATGCATATAATTGTAACTGGCGTCGGTTTTGATCTAACGCGTTTATTTTTAATTATTTTAAATTCTTTTCTATCTATACTATTCGCTCTCATTCTATTTATTTGCTTTTTCTCTCCTTTTTACGTTTATCTTTCTAACCTTTCCTTTATAATCGAAAAAATCAGGTTATAGAAGGAGTGGTCCGATTTTAATCAAATTTGATACACTCATAGACAAAGACATAAGAAACGATATTCAGAAGTTTCAAGATTGCAGTTATTACGATAGTGCAGAAAATTATATATATATATATATATATATATATATATATATATATATATATATAAGGCAAGATGTTTGTGTGTGTGTCTGTTTATCTGCATGTATGTCTGTATTTTTTTCAGCCCTTTTATTTTAGTTTTTGCTTCGGGTTTGGCTCTAAGTAGGTATAATTGTAGTTCTTAGTCTCAGCCATGATACCATTTACTCACAGGACTTATTTAGACTTCAAAATTCAGTTTACGACCAAAAAAATTATTTGATATCGATACCAGGAAATGAATCTTTGACTTACATCCATTCATTTTTCTTTCAGTCTACGGTTTTGCTTTAACTGGAAACAACTATTGCTTTTTAGTCTTTCGTGCCAACGTCCAAAGAGTCTGAGCTCCAGGACCATGGATTAGTTTTAAAGCTTTCATTACACCCGAGCAACGCCGGGCTATACTGCTAGTTTCCTATATAATTCAGTCAGTTAAGTGCCATACGTTATACACGCTTTGGGCGTTCATGTCTCCAAAGAGACATGACTGACCGGGTAGAAGATTATCTCGCAGTAGGTTGTCATTGCTTTCTGTGGTAGCTTGGTTGCCAGCCAAGGCTATAGAACCCAATCTGTTCTGTAATTTAACCCATAACCAGAAGGAACAAACGGATTAATACCTTTTCCAAACGTATTTGTGCAAAAGTGAATGCAAGGAATTCGAACTCGGCTCCCCGGTTTGTCGTTCTGAGTCGATATCCTCTGCACCACATCGCACATCCCTACATAATGATCTTAATAAAATAGAGGTTATCATTTTGTTTCTATTATTTATGAGCGAGCTTTAAGTGTTCGTAGGTCTCTCTTATCTTCATAAATGCAGACTTTAAGAATCCTAAGTGTTACTCCAATGTAATTTTGCCTACATTTGAGACGTTTTTTGTCATAAATCCCAGCATCTGATGTGGTGTTGGATCTAAGGAATAAATGGATCTTATTTTTATCTCTTATTACTGTATATTTTATATTTAGTGAATACACTTTACTTTTCAGCCTCGAGGTGACTATTTTTTTTTGTTTCTTTTTTTATTTTGTTTTGTTTTGCTTTGCTTTCTATTTTTAAAAGGATATTTTTACCCAGGCTGGTACACAAAAATGGTCTCTTGAGAAAAAGACAGAGACGTTTACTGATACACATATAACGACTATAGTAGTAAATATATATACGTGTGTATGAGGGGGAGGAAACTTTACATTATGGTTCTGAATGACCACAAATTACTTCACCTTAAAAAGTACATTGTGGAATATTTACAACTTCGAAGCTAAAATTGGACAAATTGATTTTTTACCTCGATGTTTTTTTGGGCTTGTTTTATTTTTATTTTTTTGTTTTTCAGCAATCGACTTAGTTATACTGTAGCAATCAATTATAGAAAATCGGCAGTTTGAGTGTTCAAGATAGATAGATAGATAGATAGATAGATAGATAGATAGATAGATAGATAGATAGATAGATAGAGACAGACACAGATAGATACATAGACAGATATGAACTAAGATAGATAGATAGATAGATAGATACATACATACATACATACATACATACATACATATCAACAGACTGAGATAGATAGATAGATAGATAGATAGATAGATAGATAGATAGATAGATATGATAGATAAATGAACAGACTGAAATAGATAGATAGATAGATAGATAGATAGATATGAACAGAATTAGATAGATAGATAGATAGATAGATAGATAGATAGATAGATAGATAGATAGAACAGACTGATATAGATAGATAGATAGATAGATAGATAGATAGATAGATAGATAGAACAGATGATAGATAGATAGATAGATAGATAGATAGATATGAACAGACTGAAATAGATAGATAGATAGATAGATATGAACAGACTGAGATAGATAGATAGATAGATAGATAGATAGATAGATAGATAGATAGATAGATAGATAGTAGTTTCTTATAATGTTGAATTTTCAATGATTCCCCAGAGAATCTTGAACGAAGTATTTAGCTAAAGTCTAATGAAGTAGAACGGCCCGTGTAGCATGAAATTGGATGAACAATTCTGCTCATTCGGGAAGGAAGAACCTTAAATCCTCCAGACCTTTTTATTATTCTTACCTTTTCCGTGTTTTTTGTTTTTTTTTTTGTTTTGTTTTTTTTTGTTTATTTGTTTGTTTGGTTTGTTTTTTTTTTTTGTTTTTTTTTTTGTTTTTTTTTTTGTTATTGCTTTACGGCCTTGTATCATATTTTAGATGTTTTAAACTTGAAGTAAATATATCTACACATGCACACCTTGATAACCACACGCGCATCCACACACACACACACACACGCGCGCGCACGCGCGCGCACACACCCACGCACATCTCTCATCCATTAAAACACGAGTTTTGCTTAAAACATAGTTTTGTAATGAATAACATTTTAGAACCGAAATCTAAAGACAGTTAAATACATAATGGGTTATTAACTGAAATCTTGTTGCGTTCTCTATTCTCGTAATAGCTGTCCTTCTATATGACAGTGAATGCTGAACAAATTTTGGACGATAGATATGTGGTTCTACTGGAGGATGCTGAGATTACCTTGAACTGAACATGTGTGCAACGACACAGTTTTAGAGAGAAACTAAAAACAAGAAAATTAAACATGGAATCAGAAAGATCGCATTCAATGTCTAGAGTACATAAAAGGGAAAGAGTGCTTGTAAAATGTGACACTCACGGGACTTACTGAAGGCAAGATGAATAAAGGAAAACACCGCATAGTCTACCTAACTAGCTTTTGTACGTGGGTAGCAGAACAGGAATTAGGAGAGGTAAAACAAAAGTTTAATGAGAACTGCAAGTAACAGGAAGTTGTAGAGAGCCATGATCGCCAACTTTCTGAAAAGACATAGCACAATGAAAAAGAAGGACTGTAATCTAGCCAATGAGAATAGGTAAATACGTTTGTGTTTCTTGCAGTGGATAGGTTCCTTCATTTTTTCCCATTCAAACCTCACATTTCGGGACAGTTACAATGGACCAAATCCTGGTAGATTGTTCCCATAGAAGATAAGACCGTTGTATACGTGCAAAATAAGGTAGTAACTATCTACACGATTAACTTCACTAGCCAATAAGCTGTCTGATTTTAGCTTATCCATGCATAAGTTTACATGTATGAGGCACTCAGTAAAAATCGCTCTCGTTACTGTAATATGAAAAAGTAATGCATACTGGGTTGGCGGACTTTACGTCTAAATCCTTGATGGATTATTAAATGTTAAAATCTGTCTTTTAATATATTTATGTTTATAGATGAACATTATTCGAGTTTATACTTGTCGGCCTATTCTTCTCCTCACTGACAGAACAAAACTAGTAACAGACTTTTAGACTAACCTCAATTGCTCAATAGAAAGTTTCTCCTGTATTTAAATGGTTGTGAAGTCCATACTTGTGTATGTGTGTTGTTTCAAGGGTAGTCATACATTGCTAAGTTTTAATTCAAAGAATACGAATTCACCGCATTTTATCAACAGGAGTTTAATGTTAAGTACAATTCTATTTTTAATTCTTCTACATTGCTCTTGAAACCAGATGATGCATACAACCTGATCAATGGTCGTATTGAAGCCATTTTGCTCCGTGTTTATTACGCGTTCCTAGTCCGAATTTGCCGACTATTTCACCATCTCTCTCTTTGTCTACTTTGACATTCAGGTCTCCTATGAAGATTGTAATTTCTTGCCAGTTACATTAAGCCTTGGCGTTGTCTATAACACAGAAAAACCTTTCAATTTCTTCTGTACTTTGTGCTTTTATTGAAGCTATGATGGATATGTTGAAAATTTTCTGTTTTAGTTTAACGCCAAGAATTCTTTCAGTTAGTTTGATATTATCCCAGAACACGTTTCTCCATGCCTTGTTCTAATATCAGTCCCGCTCCTTTCTCATTTTTCTCACCGCCTTCATATATTATTCTTTGTTTGTCACTTATCTAGCGATCCTGCTGATTTTTTATATTTATTAAGAGCTACAAAGCGCAAGAAATTGTGAAGAGACATGGTTGCCAATGTTTTGAAAGGAACCGGCGTATAGAAGAGGCCATATGGTTTAAAATATAAGTTTTAAGATACTAGCAACTTGTATCGGGTTTAAAATTTTATATAAATTTTAAAATTTTATATAAATTTTAAAATTTTATATTAATTTTTATTTTCATATAAATTTTATAAAATTATATATTGAAATCTTGTCTCGGTGCAACGACTCTCTTCACAAAACAAAAAAGATCATTTCGTTAAAATTAACAATCTTTAGGTACACCCACTTGTGCACCAAATCCACTCTTCCAACTTCCATATTTAATTGAAATGTAACTGTCATTAGGTGCATTTTGTGAACAGACAGCTGCGCAGGAACTTCTCTGGGCATTACATTCTTAATCTTTTCAAGTCAAAGGTCAATCATTATATCCTCCTTATAATCTTCACCTCTTACCACCTTCTTTTTCACTCATATTAACTAGCTCTTTCACCATTACCAAGTAAAGGAAACTGAAAGAATAAGATGATTGTACTCCTCATATAACTCAAGTTTGGAAACGTCTTGAAAATCAGCATTCGAAATTTGACTATTGCAATAGTCACAGGTGAGGGTGCGTTCTCTAGCCCTCTCACACATCAATGAGGGACTGTCTTGTAACATTCAATACGACCATAGTAAAGCTAGTATTATTTCCTCATCACTGATCAGAGTTTGATGTTTCTTCATCCATTATGAACGTCTTCTCGGTCTCAAACTGAGCCTAGACCCCAAGTAAAACCCATAGCTACGTTCTATCGTTAAAGACGCTGAGAAAATGTTTTCTTTGCACCGTTCCAGAAAATTCCTGACTTCTGCTATCATGCTTTATCTTCACAATCGCCAGAACACACTAAAAATGGATTTACGCGGCCTTTTGGATAATTAATTATTCCCCACCATACAACTCATTTTTTACAGGCAAAGTAGAGTGTTACTGACGCGTCACATAAAAGAGGTGGTCATTGTTCACGCTTTTCTGATCATTATGCCTTGAATTGTCTCGTCTTTGTTCGAAAACATGTCTTTGTTCCGATGGATTTTCTCGCAAGAGAAAAAAAACTTCAATTATTTTGATAAATTTGTTTAAATCAGTTCCAACACTCATTGAGAATTAAAACAAAATGGTTGTCAATGGCCACGAATTAAGTTAGGCCTTATTGAAAATATAAGACTGTAGTATAGATAATATAAATAGACTGCAAATTGTTTTAATACAAACATGTATTATAATTAGGCAACGCATAGCATCCTCTAAGTTTGGCTCCAAAGATTACTGGCGTCTCTGCAAAAGCGTGCTCAGCAGGAACAAGACTTCAATACCCCCACTAATCAATGAATTTGAAGTTCTCACCTCCCCAGCCGACAAGGCTGAATGCTTTGCCCGTAGATTCTCAACCAATTCGACACTGGACTCGTTAAGGAATACCTACACCAGACTCCCCACCCAGAACTAAGGCTCAACTAAATAACGTCCACATAACACCCTCGCTGGTCGCCAAGATAATTGCACAACTTGACCCACACAAAGCGAGCGGCGGTGACGGAATCCCAGTCATAGTACTGAAGAAATGTGCCCCAGAACTTTCCTTTGTCCTCTCTAAACTCTATAACCTCTGCCTATCTGCTTCCTGCTTTCCTGCCTGTTGGAAGTCCTCCTGCGTAGTTCCTATATTTAAGAATTCTGGCGAACCCTCAGACCCCGCCAATTACCGTCCTATTAGTCTCCTTCCAATCTTTGGCAAAGTTTTCGAAGCCATTATCAACGCCGAGGTGATTCAGCATCTTATGGCCAACGGGCTTCTCTCTGACAAACAGTACGGGTTTCGCTTCACCAGGTCTACTGCTGATATGCTAACGACCATTACCGAGTACATATATCAGGCACTCGACAAGAATGGTGAAGCCCGAACCGTTGCCTTGGATATCTCCAAAGCATTCGACAGGGTCTGGCATGCTAGCCTCTTGTGCAAACTGCGGAGCTATGGGATAACTGGACATCTGTTTGACCTCATCCAGTCTTTCCTCTCTAACCGCACATTGAAGGTGGTATTAACTACCATACGAACGCGGGCGTCCCTCAAGGTTCCATCCTAGGTCCCACGCTCTTTCTGATCTACATTAATGATCTCCCCGACACCATTAGATCCCAAGTTGGCATGTATGCCGACGACACAACAATCTACTCCCGCATCGATCAGAAACCAGGTCTGGACGACAAAGTGAACCTCGCTGCCGTACTTGAAAGGGACCTCCAATCCGTAGTGGCCTGGGGTAGGAAATGGTTGGTAAATTTCAATGCCTCTAAAACAAAGCTGTTATCAACTAACCACCATAGACAATCGCATCTACCTCCCATTAGCATGGGACAGGCTAGCCTCCCGGAGAGTAAAATACTACGCCTCCTTGGCCTTACACTCTCGGCGGACCTCAAATGGAATGACTATATTGAATCCATTGCCAAATCTGCTGCTATGAAAGTCGGCTCCCTGTGCAGGGCCCGGAAGTTTTTCCCACCTGAATCTATTCTGCACATATACAAATCTACCATCCGCCCGTGTATTGAATATTGCTGCCATATCTGGTCGGGTGCCCCTGCTGCTCTCCTTGGGCTTCTTGACAAAATACAAAGGAGGATCTGTAACGTGGTTGATACTGACTTGGCAGACCGGCTGCAGCCGCTCTCTCACCTGCGTGATGTGGCTTCCCTGTGCCTCTTCTACAAGTACTTTCATGGCTTCTGCTCCGATGAGCTTAGATCACTGGTGCCGCCTAAGCACGAATTTACACGAGATACTAGATTAGCAACTAGGTCCCACCCTTTTACAGTTAAACAAATAAGTGTAACCGTAAATTCTACTCCAACAGCTTCTTTTCTCGCGCTTCCCGCCTGTGGAACTCCCTTCCACAAGTCTGATTTCCCGACAACTAGAATCTCCAGGTGTTTAAATGTAGGGTCAATAGACACTTCCTATCACACTAACTCTCAACTATTCTCAGAACACTCTCATCTACCCAACCCTCATTCTCGGTATCCTCACCCGCCTATCACCCACCCTCTGACATTTCCTATATTTAATCATTCTTTCTCCACTCTATGTAGCCCCCTGCGCAGTAGTGGCAGTGACATGCCTTGCTCGGGGTGAAACGCTTATAAAAAAATAAAAATAAAAATAAAAAATAAGTTTAATGTAAAATGCTTTTAAATGTCTCCTGAAATAAATATTTTGTTCGTCCAACACAAGAACACAAAGATTTGCATTCTGAATGAATCGTACTTTGTAAATGGTTTGTGTTGTATAAGGCTATACTAGATGACAACATAAAATCTGCATGACTACTATAAATTTATTGCATGCTTGGGCCACGATCACTGAACTCACTGCTGTGCCCAATAAACAGGCTGATGGGTTTTCTATGTTAATCTTTTCTCGCTAGATCCATGAAACTTCCACAAATGTTAACTAAGATAATTCCATGTCTAAAAGATAATCTCTCTACTCTTCCTTCATCCACCGTATGTATCTTCTCATTCTTTTCCTTATCCTTTCCGATCTTTGTTTCTCGGTCATGTTTTTATCTAAACGTTATTCAGACTTATGTAAAAGGGAAGTAAAAACTGCACAAATATTTCCTACGAAATCCTCTCTTTCTTCCTGCTTTTGCTTTATGGCTCCTTAAAGAATTTGAATATATCACAATTTTACGCCTTTCCATTTTGATCTACTTTGCAATATTGTGCTTATTGTCTCTTGATAACCAACCAGTAAACCAATTTCTGTCTTTCTCTCGTCTTTATCTCTTCCTAAGCTATCTGTCCAAAAACATTTAAATTATTTCATGCCAAGAAAGGTGATAATGCCACTAAGACGCAAGAGTTGAGTGAAAAAGGATTTTTTCTAATCGTTTCACCCCAAGCAAGGCGGTACCGTTACTGATGCACCTGGGGCTACATAACAGAGTAAAAGTTTAGGCAGGAAGAGAAGAATTTTGGGCAGAAGGAGAGCGAAGAGAAAGACGAACCAGTTACAGTGGGTGTCAGAGAAAGGGTAAGAGAAGGATGGGAATACAGGTGTGAAGACAGTTGCAAAGGTAGAGATAAAGAAAAAGAACAACATATACGAGGTGATGTATAAAGGACTGGCGTCAAGTGGATAAGAGATGGGAATTGATATTGCATTTAACTTCCTAGAGATTGTATCCATCAGGAAATCAAGTATACAGAAGGGAGTTCCACAGGCGGGAAGTGCGAGAAAAGAAGCTGTGGAGTAGAATTGTCGGCTGCATTTGATTGATCTAACTGTAAATGGGTGGGACCTTGTTGCCAGTCTGGTTGCACGAGTGAAGTCTTGAGGAGGGGGCACCAGTGAGCTAAGTTTGACGGAGAAGAAGCCATGAAAGTATTTGTAGATGAGACAGAGGGAAGCCACGTCCCGTCGGTGAGAAAGTGGCTGGAGTCGAGCTGCCAGGTCGGAACCGATCACATCACAGATTCTCCTTTGGAGCCTGTCGAGAGGAGAAAGAACAATAAAAGAACGGAAATTGGGAAGATCGAAGACGGCGATTGGCGTTGGTATCAGCATCATTTATTCATTTAGTGCATTTGACACCGCTGTGGTCACCTATCCTCTCCATCCCACAATTGCTGCTCATGGTGACATTCACGATAGAATAGTACAATCGCTTTTCGATTTCTTTTAGACAGGGGATCTTGAGGTTAACCCGCCCTACTTCTCAGAAGTTCCTCCACCCATTGGTAAAACCATTGACTTCTGAGGCGCAAGTCCTACGCCAAATCTAGCAACTTGTCGATAGCAGCTTGGCACAGGTGAGTTCGGGAGAGGCATTCCACGAAAGTAGTCGACTACCCTCACACAGTTTAGCCAGTAGGTCGATGTCGTTGACTGAGATGTGACCGTCACAGTGCCTATGCGACTTCTTGATTGGATTGTAGGCTGTGGACCAATGCAGTTCCGCATCCCAATTCATCTGAGCAAAGCGGGGTCAACTGCTTAGTTACAAAGCTACTACCACTGACGATACACCTACACACACATATAATTTACACTGGCTGTCGGAGTAAACAGTTTGTCATGAAATGAATCACTTATTATAATAAAAGTTTGATAATACATATCTAAAGACCATCTAAAGTTTTCGTGATTATAATGCTCTTCACGTTAAGATAAAAATATTATATTATTATAATATAGTAGCGAGCATAAAGATCAGAACAATTTTAAGAAAAAGTTTAAATGTGAAATAACTTTTTATTTTAAAGCTTCATAGAACATTTTATCAAGGAAAAATAATGGAAATAAAGGTAAATTATATAATTTCCAAAATATAAAGCTCAATAAACTTATTTTGATAAAGTTATAAGAATAATTATATAACATTGGAAAAAACAGATGATCAAAAACATGTACAATATTTGAAATTATTTGTTTGAACATTATTTTTGATCGATACTCGTATTTAAGTAGATATTCTGTTTATAATCAAACAGCATATATATTTATTTCTACCGGCCTGATTATTTACGATAAATTTTTCTTACGAAAATATGTCATTATTGTAAATAATCAGACCAGTAGAAATAAATATATATACTGTTTGATTATAAACAGAATATCTACTTAAATACGAGTATCGATCAAAAATAATGTTCAAACAAATAATTTCAAATTGTCGGTTGTTTATAACTAATTTCGTTAATCTTCGATAATACAATATTTCTATCTGACTCTGATTCACGTTATCATCGTGATTGTAAATAATCAGGCCGGTAGAAATAAATATATATACTGTTTAATTATAAACAGAATATCTACTCAAAATATGAGTATCGATCAAAAATAATGTTCTAACAAATTATTTCACACATATATAATGAATTATTTTTACTGATACTCGTATTTAAGTAGATATTCTCTTTTTAATTAAACGGTATTTTATATTTATATCTACCGGCCTGATCATGTCACGATAAATTTTTATTACGAAAATCTGTGCTACCCAGTAGGATTCGAACCTGCGACCCCTATTTACATAGGGGGAAACTACCATTTGATTCTGGTACTGTCTTAACCACTTGACTATGAATAGCCTCTTGACCAGACGAGGTTTTTATCATGCTTATATAACACAATTTTCGATCAAACCATATCTGCTCTGTAATGTATCGTAATGTCAAACAAATGTAAACATTTTACGGAAATTAACGAATTTTAACGAAACTTGGTTATAAGCAACCGACAATTTGTAATGAATTATTTTGAACATTATTTTTACCGATTCTAAATTGTCGGTTGCTTATAACCAAGTTTCGTTAAAATTCGTTAATTTCCGTAATATATATATATATATATATATATATATAATATGATTTTTTTTCTCTAATCTGGTTTTCTTTTCGCTTTTTTCCCTTTCTTTCGTGTAACTTTTTTCTATTTCATGCCTTCTATTTTACTTATTAGTCTTTCCTTTTCCCAATCCTTTTCCCTCATAATATTATAATGTAGTTTTCTCGGCCAGAAAGTGTAAATACACACAACATAGAAGTGCCGACAATCAAATTCTAAATACACACCGATCCGAAATAAGAATTGTGCATATTAAAACAAGCACAAAATAAAACGGAATATTTTTTTCTAAATATCTTTCGTTAAATATTTATTTCTATATTTAGTTATAACAACGTGTGGGTGGGAGTACGCATGTACACATGCGCATTCATCCAAATGAATCACTATGTGACCTTATTGAGAACATACTGCATGTACATCAATCTACACAGGGTTATTTGCTAAAAAAAATGATTTGTTTGACTTATTACGGAAGCGGGTTCTAAGAGACTATTACAACTGCACTTTTAAACCCAGTATGATATTCATAAAGTTTAACCTGGTAAAAAGAGTACCAAAGATAAATGTCGACTTGCACGCCACTAACAACATACTTTCAATCTGTCCATGAGGTGGTGACGGATATTCAGTGCCAAATATTAGTTGCTCTAGAGAGGAACGAATTCTAAGAAAAAATCAACAAAATAAACAATAAATACTCATAGATAAATTTATACCCTTTCAGTTAAACGAGTTCTTGAAGCACTTGACGTGAGATGACATTCGGGTTCTGGGTTTGATGATAAACTGCATCCGGCAGCAATAACTCTAATTAGGAAGTTTTGAGGAGCCTGGAACCACCTCTTAATTAATGTATACCGAGGTTCACCCTCACCTAGGGTCAAAACATTATGAAAGTATAAATATAGATTTTTATAGTGAAAATTACACAAAAGTACACATGGCCCAGGGGATATAGACGTTGGTTAGTTCCTATGAATTGACCCAAAGATTTGTGAGTTCATTACTACGCTACATCAGTGGTGAACAAATTAACTTACAGGGTCAGAGGTAGATAACTCATGACAACCAAAAGAGACACTACTACGCAAGGAATGAAGATCATATACCCCAATGATTGTAATAAAGGGTTCGGTTCTAAATTCTTAGCACCTGAAGAAGGCCGGGGCGTACAACGGCCGAAACGTCGTACAAATGACAACAAAGATGAATACAATAGTCCGAATAATGTAAATACTGTGATGCAAGTGACTTCAACTCATGTAGCAAATGCCATAAAAATATGGATTCTTCAATACTGAGCATCCCTAATATTTTACATTATATAAGTTATATTTTTTATTAGTTTGTGTTTTTACAACTCATAATCTTTGGCTATTTAAAACCAGAAAATAGTATTGGGGTGTAATTATCTTGGGGGAATAATAATGATTAATTTACTATTTAACCCTTGGCTGGAGGAAGAAGAGCTAGATTCTTACTTTTTCCTGATGGTATTTGTACTTAAGTGAATATAACGAACAACATATACAAAAACGTAATCGGGAATGTATATTCGAAAGATTTGTTATTTTATATATTTTTTTAAATTATTTCACCCTAAGCACGACGCTAATGCCCATCGGATGCAAAGGGTTTTACTGATTCACAGACACTTCATATTGCGATCAGTGAAGATAAGCAACGTTGAACCTGGTCATTACATAGATGATGTTACTTATGGGAAATAAGTAACATAAATACAATAACTGTTTTATAATAATAACTAGCAGTATAGCCCGGCGTTGCTCGGGTGTAATGAAAGCTTTAAAACTAATCCATGGTCCTGGAGCTCAGACTCAGCCTAAATAATATTTGTGTGATGTTTGGTGAGAATCGGATAAAAATTGTGGATTTGTATAAAGGACATACAGACAGATAAACAGACACGCATACAAACATTTTGCCTTTTATATTTATATATTATCGATTTTCTGCACTATTGTAATAACTGCAACCTTGAAACTTCTGAATATCGTTTCTTATGTCTTTGTCTATGAGTGTATCAAATTTGATTAAAATCGGACCACTCCTTCTATAACCCGATTTTTTCGATTATCGATGTTCAGTATTTATCGGGGGTACCTCGTCACAAAACCTAGCTAAGAACACTCGCAGACACTTATAGTACAACTGTGTAAATTTTCAAGAAAATAGGCTCAGCCGTTTCGGAGTCTATAGGTAAGGGATACACATACACAGACACACACACACATACACAGACACACACACATACACACACAGAGAGACAAAGTTCCATTTATAAATAAGTTTAGATCTATAACACTATTTTTGGCCTTGAGTAAAAACTTTTATTTCCTATTTGTTTACGCAGAGAAAGTATGACAAAATGACTAATATTACATTCAACTTTACTTTTCGACCAGGATAATATTTCTTAAATTTAACCTAATCCCATTGAGAAAACTGATGAATGTGGATATTCTCGTTCACACAAAGTTGAAAGAAAATGAGATACGATTCAAAAATAGCCTTTTTTTATTCTATGATTTCACAAGAGAAACCACATAAAAATTAGAAGTTAGTTGTTTTTCGCTATTTACTCTTATACTGTAATTTACTTTGACGAATCCACCCCAAAATATGGTCACTCATCATATATTCTTTGGCAGCGGGTGGAAGCATCCGCCTTGCTTCTCTGAACACGTCCCCATGTCCTTCTCTTGCCAAGTAAATGGACTCTGAGGGTCATCTTGCTGCTCATTTTGCCGTAGTTCTTCACCAGGGTCAACGAGTTCCAAGTGGTTTCTATTTGACGTCGTTCCTTCCCAACAGTGAACTCGATACGCTGTCACCTGTCTAGCTTCTGGTAGTGTGCCGCAGTGTCCCCATTATCCCCAAAGGCAAAGATAACACGGAAACTTGGTAAAGCCGCCTTGGAGACCGAACAGGAAGGCCACCATTTTGAAGTTTCTTCAACTGTCCGTCGGTTAAGTGCCATACGGGATACCCGCTTGGGCGATCATATCTTTAAAGAGACATGACTGACTGGACAAGATTATCCCGCAGTAGGTTGCCATTAACTTCTGCGGTAGACTGGTTGCCAGCCAAGGCTATAGAACCCGATCTGTCTTATTATTTAACCCATCACTAGAGGAAAGAGACGGATTAATACCTTTACCAAGGGTATTTGTGCATAAGTGAATGCAAGGAATTCAACTGAATTTCGAACTCGGCTCCCCGTTTTATTGTTCCGAGTCGATATCCACCGCACCACAATGCCCATTCAACCATACTCTACATGTTTCAAGGCATCTAACAAGATCTTGACACTGCTGCATCGAGTAAACTAGGGGTAGAGGTGGATACATATTTCTGTTATGAATTTGCATGACTTTAAGGCTCTTGGATGAGTTGTCGATGATGAGGCGCTACTCGCTGGGATTACAGGCGATTTCAGTTCACTTAAACAGATTGATCAGACTGTGGCTAAAGCAAATCCTATGTTGACGCTTTCTTTGACTTGCGACTTCCATACTTTTATCCAATTCCACTGATTGAGTCTCAACATCAAAATCTCGGCATTAGACACTGTGCGATCAAGATCTCTGATCAGGTGGCTATGGTCTTTTTGATTGGGGTAGTATGGGCTTCTCTCTTCACCTGCACCTCTGTAATCTGAATCAATGACTTCATCTTCGTCTGGATTACTCTTCTCTTCTGAATAAGACTGCTCTCTTTTCTGGGGGTACGTGAAAATCAGGGCAGTATAGTACTGGGGGCAATAGGTCTGGATGTATGAAAGCAGAAACATTCTTGCCAGCTCGATGTTTGGAAAAGTCCTCCATGCAAAAATAGCAATTGCTTAAGTAGTCAGTTGGTTCACTCTAAATCCGTGGGATTGCGAATTCCATGGCTATCTTCTCACCTCTGGCATTCTGCAAAAGAGCAAAATAAAAAAAAATATAAGTATAAAAATAAAAATATATTTCCCCCAATGTAAAACATTTTTTTTTTCTAAAATCCGTGCGCTGGATATGAAAAATTCCGATTTGCCTCACAACAAATGTAGCAAATTAAATGCAAAAATCTAAAATTTAGAAAGCACATTTTTAAAACAACCACTTCTTCCTTATTTATTATTTATCCAAAAATATTGACACGATAAATTAGCTTTGTGCTAAACAACATCTTATAATGATAGTATAAGATCGTAGATATAGTTAAACATATTCGATGAAAAACACTGGAACAAAAGATTAGTGAAGAAACTGTTTAATCACATTAATTCTTTCTATTATAATAAAGACCGTTATATATATATATATATATATATATATATTCCTACAGTCAAGTTCATGAAGAAAGAAACAAAAGAAAAGCAACGTCGGGTCAGTTTATTCTCTTTACTACCAGTTATTAAACTTTACTACCTATTATGAAAGCTCTTACCATGTGTTTGCTCTTTAACAGTGCCTGATTATTTTTTTGCAATAATAATGTCGTCGAGTAGCGAAGAATATATACATATGTCCTCTCTATTATAATAAATAACGTGTATATATATATATATATATATATATATATATGTTCCTATGACTTTTTCTTTTCAGAACTTAAATTATATAAAAAATAGTCTATTCATATCTATCTACTTATCTAACACTATTGCATATTTACATATACTTGCCCATATCTATCTGCATATATATATATATATATATATATATATATATATATATATACTACCGGCCATAATTATTTGGCTACCCCAGTTTTTAAAAAAATGATATATTTCATACTATTTTTTAGTATTTATTGCCAAGTGAATAATTCTAAATGAAAATAGAGTGGTTCTTTTGTTCTTTTGTTAATACTGCACAATAACATGCGAAGCAAATGAATTTATAAATATTTAATATCTCTAAACTGTTTCACTACTGCCTTTCTGCTTCCTGCTTTCCTGCATGCTGGAAGTTCTCTTCAGTCGTTCCTGTATTTAAGAATTGTGGTGAACCCTCGGACCCATCCAACTATCGCTCTATCAGTCTTCTACCGATATTCGGGAAAGTATTCGAGGCCATAATCAATGCTGAAATAGTTCATCATCTCACTGCCCACAAACTCTTCTCTGACAGACAATATGGCTTCCGTTTTGCCAGGTCCATGGCCGACTTGCTAACAACCGTAACGGAGTACATGCTCCAGGCACTTGATGATTCTGACAAGGCTCGCGCGGCTGCTCTGGACATCTCCAAGGCTTTCGACAGGGTTTGGCACTCTGGCCTCCTATGCAAGCTACGAGGTTACGGTATTACTGGTCGCCTGCTTGACTTAATCCAATCTTTTTTAAATAACCGCAAAATGAAGGTCGTTTTGAATGGGCGTGCCTCTTCATCCTACAGCACGAATGCTGGTGTCCCACAGGGCTCTATCTTGGGCCCGACGCTCTTCCTTATTTTCAACAACGACCTCCCAGATGAGATCAAGTCCCAAGTTGGCATCTACGCAGATGACACTACAATATACTCCCGCACCAGTAAGAAACCTGTCGTGGCGGACAGACATAATCTCGCTGCTGACCTTGAACGGGATCTACACTCTGTGGTGAACTGGGGCAAGAAGTGGCTTGTTAACTTCAATTCATCCAAGACCAAGCTGTTGTCTGTCAACCATTACAGGCAACCTCTCCTACCTCCCATAAGCATGGACCAAGCGATTCTCCTTGAGAGCAATACACTACGCCTCCTCGGCCTTACCCTGTCCTCAGACCTCAAATGGAACCACTATATTAAATCCATAGCAAAATCTACTGCTAAGAAGGTTGGGTCACTATGTCGATCCAGGATGTTTTTTCCGCCTGAATCCATCCTGCATATATACAAGTCAACCATCCGTCCGTGCATGGAGTAATGCTGCCATTTATGGTCAGGCGCCCCTGCCGTTCTCCTCAGTGTTCTTGACAAGCTCCAAAGGAGAGTCTGTAATGTGATAGGTACTGATCTGGCGGCTCGACTGCAGCCACTTTACCACCGTCGAAATGTGGCCTCCCTTTGTCTGTTCTATAAATACTTTCATGGCTTCTGCTCGGACGAACTTCAGTCACTGGTGCCTCCTCAACAGGTGTTTACTCGTGCAACCAGACTGGCAACTGGGTCCTACCCATTCACAGTCAGGTTAGCCAAATGCAAAGTCAATACTCATCTACTAACCATTGAACTCTAGCTCCTTCCCAACCCCCGTATAACCTTCCCTTTCTCTCCACCTATGTATCTGTCATCGCACCTGCATTCTCAGCTTTCTATTTCTCCTTTCTAACTAGTTTGTACTCCTCACTCACTTCACGGAGAAAAATCCACTTAGTAAGATCTTTAATAGAAACACTATAAAATTAAGTTACAGCTGTATGAATAATCTAGAAAAAATTTAAAAAAACCACAATAATAATATTTTTTAAAAATTCAACAAAACTAGTAAAAATAACCAGACAACAGAAAATAACAATTTAGACGAGAAAAAATATAATTGTAAAAACCCCATAAACTGTCCGCTAGAAAATAGGTGTTTGACGAAATCGATAATATATCAATGCGAAATATGGAACGAAGGAAAACCCAAAGAATATAAAAGTCTATATAGGAGCACTAAAAACACACTAAAGCAGAGAATTTACCAGCATACTCTTCATTTAATAATAGCAAATACAGAAATAGAACATCCCTATCGAGATATCATTGGTACCTAAGAGAAACAAACAAGACACCCAAAATAAAATGGAAAATCTTAAAAGTAGCTAAAACATGTAAGTCCTTAAATGAACCATGTTCATTATGCTTATATGAAAAACTATTTATTATTAGATCCCTCAAAAATAAAAATTTATTAAATAGACGTAACGAAATTAATGTCATATGTAGACATTGTAAATTATTCACATTAGAAAATGGATAAAACCTAAATTAAATAACATGCTCACCGATGAATTAGGTAAAAATAGAAATGAAAATAAAAATAAAGCTAAAAATAGAATAAGGTAGTTGTCCTTTTTTTTCCTTTTTTTTATAATTCTCACCCGCCCCTATGTATCAGGATAGTAAACTTTACAGCAAATTGATAGATGCAGCGAAAAAATAGCAGTTCGGGGTTTACTCGAAGGAAAGCAGACAAGAGGGTAATAGGGTCAAGGAAAAAGGAAAAAAAGAGGAGGAAAAAAGTTGGTTAGCACGTAAATTCCTCGGGGTCAAACCCCTAAGTGAATTTCTATTCTGATTAGCCGAACACACACACACACAAAAAAAAAACCACATACATTCACAGTAAACCGAAAGTATTTGTCATTAGAATGTAAATCGTCTGCACAATCACACCAGCATTGCCTGATGAGGAGAATTAATCTCGAAACATAGAAATTTCCATGTAGCAATGAAAAATTGACATAACCATATAATTATATTATATATATATATATATATATATATATATATATATATATATATATATATATATAAGCAGCATATCTTTATTAAATATGTGTCGTTGAATAATCTGGACATATTACGTCTATTTCTTTTTATAATGATCGTTTCTAATTCTCTAATCAGTTCCTTCATGTTGAGGTGAAATTTATTAGGGAAAGCGGCATAGTTTTTTAAGTACTTTCCCAAGTAGTTTCGATCTCCTCGGAGAACATCTTCAAGGTTGAATTGCTAAGACAAAACAATGTAACGTTGTGATTCTCGTAAACACGCCTGAACGCGCTCTGTTATAATTATTTAAAAACTAACCGTTGCAGCTATGGTGCTTTTTGTAAGCAAACATTCACAATGTAAGGGGCTAACCGGAGACCGGAAATGTTAAAAATTAAAATTCATTAAATGTTGATCAAATACATTTTAAAACATTGATAGTATGCTCTTAATAAATTTCGTTCAGTGTTGGTTGCTTGCTTTTGATATAGAGGGCCTCGAGAATTTAAAGTTTTAGTTTATTTGTTTTAGGATGTCCACCTTGAAAACTTAGGAAAATACTCGTTAACAATATCAATATGAAAATGTACTTGGAACTACTTAGAAAATGAAAAAACGTGCTTTTCTTAATAAATTTAATATATACATCAAGAATATGGTTAAAGAATTAGAAAGAATCATTATAAAATAAATAGATATAATATATACAGATAATTTAACAAATAATGTTTGAATATATATATATATATGTGTGTGTGTGTGTGTGTGTGTGTGTGTGTGTGTGTGTGTGTGTGTGTGTGTCACTTAACTGAGCAGAGTCATGCTGACGTCAAAGTTTCGGGAAGACAACACTATGATGTCTTCACTCCTCGGGGCTTTTTTTGCCAAAGTATCTATTTTATCAGTAAACCATTGAAAAGACAAGTCTTGACCCTAAGCATCATCACAACTCAACAATATATTTGTCTATATTTCTGAGATGAGGTCGTATTTACAGTATTTACATTATTCGGACTATTTGTTGCCATTTGTACGACGTTTCAGCCGTTGTACGCTCCGGCCTTCTTCAGGTGGTACGAATTTCGAATAAAGAAAATGGCAACAAAGATGAGGACAACAGTCCAACTAATGTAAATACTGTCAACAATATATATGTGTGTGTGTGTGTGTGTGTGTGTGTGTGTGTGTGTGTGTGTGTGTGTGTGCGTGTTTTAACATTATTTAAGTAAATATGACTGTTAAAACAGTTTCGTAAATTTCCGTATAATTTCGCAATATATATATATATATATATGTATGTATGTATGTATGGAGAAAGTTCTGTGTAGATGTGAGCACTTGATCTAAAAAAATGACTGATTTCAAACCTTGAAGAGAAATAAATGTAACTGAGTCACGAATAGAGATTCGCATGATTATTGTAGTGCAGCAAAGTTTTCCATAGAAAAATGTATTTGTTATGTAAGTGTTGGAAGCCAATGCTGAAATTAAGAATTAGCATAACTACTGCCGCTGCTGTCAAAAGTCTAGCCCAGTGACCGTTGCTGGTGCTGTCTCAGAAACTATGGTTGGTAACATCCTCACTGTTACCGATACTTACTGAGCTTTGTACAATAAAAAAGCCAGAAGTCTGAGTACTCAATGAGAATAATACTCTTTACAATGCTCCACAAACCTAATTTGCAAACCATCGCTCCACCTCAGGACGCTGAAGACTTCTTTTTATTATCATGAAGATAATTTTCTTAGAAAAATAATTTTTTCTTTTTTTTTTTTAGTTTTGAATTAGTTTTGAAAATTTTTCTTTTAATTTTGAATTTCATAAAAATCTTCTTAGGTTTTCCAAATATTTTTAATTGGATTTATAACTTCAAGCAATTTTTCTCCTTATTTAACATTCACTCTCTGTTTCTCCACCTGTCCTGTCTCTTTCTACCTTTATCTAATTCCTAATCTGTCCTATTCTCTATATTTATCTTCTTCATATATATATATATATATATATATATATATATTGCGCAGTAAAGTGCTAAACTATAAAAAAAAATACAGTGTTCAATATAATAAATACGACAAAATATAAAATCTTGTGGTATTTGTTAAAATTTATTTTAAGTTTATTCGTTAGAGGAAAGAAACAAGTTTCGCTGCTAGGGATGTAGTCTCACGCTTTCAAGAGTTATTTCCCTTCAGGATACAGGCGACCATGAACCTTCACACGTTCATTTTATTTTAATATCTATCAACTATTTGTTGTCATGGTTGTTCTTGGAAGTTAATTAATTCAGAATTAAGCTTCTCCGAAACAAGTGGCCAATCAAAACTAACGAATCCAAACTGTCCTATTTATTGGAAGATTTTTAAAAAAAAAATTGGATTAAAACATTTTCCAATGGTCAGCACAAAACTCTCAGTCGGAATTTGAAATCTGCCCACCGATTTCAATTCGCATATTTTTAATTTTCACGCCACCCGCACTGGGCAGAGGACACTGGGTAAATGACATGAGGATGTGAATAGAGAATGAAACCGACGAACCGAGTTCGAATTTTAGCTGGGATTGATTTCTCCATGAAAGCGACATCAAGCCACTTCTTCTAGTGTTCGATTTCTTACTCTATGTGCTGTCTCCCTACAGGCCGTAGGCGATCATGGCCCCCTACACATCTGCCTGTCCCTCGTCACTTTTAATACCCCTTCTCCTGTTATCCCACTCAATCTCCTCCTCCACCATCAATCTGCTCAAGTCCATCAAGTACGCCATGCGTTGCTTCTCCTCGTCTCTCCTCCACCTCTATTCATCTTGTGGGTGTCAGGTTCACCAAACCCTCCTTACATTGCCAAATATCTTGTTTGTTTGTTTGTTTTTGAGGCTTAACGACCTATCTAATCCGTATGCGATCATTTTAAGGTCATAAATGACCAGTGATTTCGGGTAAGATTATTTTTATTTTTACAGCGTTTTTCTTTTCACGATTCATTGGGATTTGTTTTTAAGAGCAGGGTCCCCAAGTCCTACCCTTGTTATTTAACCCATAGCTGGAGGGAATGGACGGATTAATACCTTTCCCAAGGGTACCAGTGCTTAAGTGAGTGCAGGGTATTCAACTGGAATTCGAACTCGGCTCACCGATTTCTCTTTCCGAGCCAATATCCACTGCACCACAACGCACATCCGTCACTATACGCTTACAGCACATGGTATTCCCAAGCGGTCACCCATCTAAGTACTGACCAGGCTCAACGTTGCTTAACTTCGGTGATCGAACGAGAACCGGTGTATTCAACGTGATAGGCCGTAAGCCGCCAAATATCTTGACAAAAATTTTTAATTACTGGCATGTCATAATGGTTGAGAGAGATGGCGGCAAAACCACTTTTCCAAAACTAGGTAGAAGCAATATAAAAAAAAAACATACACACTTTGTATAAACGAAGCCAACTTCATTGCAACAAATATAGCCATTTTGTTAATTATACAACGAAGACATCACAAATCTTGGACTTGGCATTTGAGTGAAGAATTCATCAGTTCAAATTTTAAAAAAGCACAAAAAAACCGACCTTTCGGCTTTTGTTACTCTTTTTCATCAAGCTCACAATTATTTACAAGTGATCACAGTTTTAGTTGCGTCAATAACGTTTCAACTATTATGGCTACTATTATGAATACCGAAATAATAATATTAAGTAATAATAAGTAATATTAACTATTATGGCTACTGTACCGAAAAGATATGAATGTTATTATCATGTAGTTGCATATTATTTACGAGAAGAGTAATATTTTGGTATGAGGTCATATCGAGCGCCTAGCGAGAATAAAGCTAAGAAATCGCTGGGGAGTTCATGCAGGAAAATTAAGAGGGGGAAGTGTGCTTTATGCAAATAAAGGAATTAGAAATTTTTAGTGAATGATGACGTCATTGAGTAAGCAAAAATTATTTATAGATTTACGGTAGGTGCAATTCTGATGACTTGTACTTTTATTCTCGAAGAGTATAAAGGGTAGCATGAAAGAAATGAGAAGTGGGATGAGAAGAAGAGAGGAGGGAAGACAAGGAGGAGCAGAAAAGGAGGAGGGAGAGGAAGCAGAGGATATAGAAGAGGACTAAGAATAAATAAAGGAGAAGGACAGGGGAGGAAAAACAGAAGGGGAACGGAGAGCAGCTAAAAAGAAAGAAGTGGAGAGGAAAATAGACGGGGAAGGGAGATGGGGAAATAGAGAAGAAAAAAGAGAATGATCAAAAGAGTAAAAAGAGGTGGAAGGAAAGTAAAGGAGAAGGAGAGAGAACGGGAAAGCAGAGAAAAACGAAGAGGAAGGTGTAGAAGAGACGATATTAAGAGGAGGGGAAACAGAGAAGGAAAAAGAGTGGAGAAGCAGGAAAGGAGGATGAGGGTTTGAAGAGGAAGAAAGTGTAAGGCTTAAAAGAATAAAAAATGCCGAGGTTTCTAACAATTTATAATGTATCCATGATAGATATTGACACCCTGATGTATCCCACAACTAACGAATGTTTCTGTTCGATCCTACGTTAACCACCAGATTAGTGAACGCTGATTTTAAAAAGAGGAGGGATTTTAAAAGATTGGCGCAATCTTCCTATCAATTCTTCTATTTGAATTTGTGCTAAGTTAAGCTACGTTAAGTAAGTCCCAATATTAAGATGATACTGATATTGTTGATTGTACAACTAAACTCGATTCATGTTTAGAAATGGATTGAAATTCTTATATACAGGTCCAAATGTCCAAACGTGTTATTAGACCAATGATTACAAATAGCTTCTAGCGAATGAACCCTGTAGGTATTAGCGAAAACTATCATTCTTCAAACCAATGATTAAAAATTGCTACGAGCGAATGAACCCTGTAGATTTTTACGAGGACTACCCGATTCCAAACCAATGATTAAGAATTGCTTCTGGCAAATGAAACCTGTAGGTCTTAACGACAACTACCCGCCTGTAAACCAATGATTAAAAATGGCTTCTAACGAATAAACCTTGTAGGTCTTAGCGATGACTACTCAACTCGAAACCAATGGTTAAGAATTCGACCAAATTACCCCTGTAGGTTTTAGTGAGAACTAGTCATCTCCAAACGAACGATTGAGAATTGCTTCTGGTGAAGGAACTTTATAGGTCTTAACGACAACTACCCGCCTGCAAACCAATGATTAAAAGTTGCTTCTAGCGAATGAAATCTGTAGATCTTAACAAGGTAACCCGTCTCCAAACCAATAATTAAAATTTGCTTCTAGTGCATGAATCTTGTAGGACTTAGGGGGGGGGGACAACCCATCTCCAAACTAAAGATCAAAATTTGCTTCTTACGGATGAACCCTGAAGGCATTAGAGAGAACTAGCCGTCTCCAAACTAATAATTAAAAATTGCTTCGAGTGAATGAACCTTGTAGGTGTTAGGTAGGACTACTCAGCTCCTAACTAATGATTAAGAATTGCTTATAGCGATTAAACCCTGTTGGTCTTAGCGAAAACTACCCGTCTCCAGGCCAATGATTCAAAATTGCTTCTAGTGAATGAACCCTGTAGGTCTTATCAAGAACTACCCATCTCCAAACCAATGATTAAATACAACTTCTATCAAATGAACACTGTGGTTCGTAAGAAGGACTACCCGTCTCCAAGACAATGATTAAAAATTGCTTTTAAGTAATGAACTCTGTACGTCTTAGGGAGAACCATCCATCTCGAAACCAGTTATTAAAAATGCTTCTAGCAACTGAGCCGTTTTGGTCTTAGCGAGGACTACATATCTCCAAACCAATGATTAAGAAATACTTACTGATTAAAATTTGCTTCAAACAAGTGAACCCAGTATATTGTAACTAAAACTAACCTTCTCCAAACCACGTGAACAAGCGCTACGTATCGGGTGACAGACACCACAACACTTGAAGACATTCATTAACACTAACACCTAAAATGAATATCACATGTACCTCGAATAAAATATAATGACCTGATCAAGGTGTTGAAGTTCGACGCTAATTCAACTAAAAGATTAGGGCGAAAACCCCCATCAATACTGGAAAGAGCCCTAACAATAACTGAACTTGAGAAATGATTTTAAAAGAGAAATATTTTTTAAATTTCAACCGACCGTAGCTCTGGCTGCTCGGTCAATGAATGCCAAATGTTTCCTAATATTACTATTCAGTCAGTTAAGTGCCATACGTGATACACGCTTTGGGCGATCATGTCTCAAAAGAGACATGACTGACTTGGCAGAAGATTATCCCGCAGTAGATTGCCATTGTTTTCTGCGGTAGACTGGTTCCCGGCCAAGGCTAAAGAATCCAATCTGTCCTGTTATTTAACCCATAACTGGAGAGAAGAGATGGATTAATACCTTTCCAATGGGTATTTCTGCGTAAGTGAATGCAGAGAATTCAACTGGAATTTGAACTCTGCTCCCCCGATTTGTCGTTCCGAGTCGATATCCACTGCACCACAAAACACCCCCAATATTACGATTACCATACTGGTTTAATGAATGCTTGGAAGATCATGTTTGGTCAGAAAATGCGCGTACCTCACAAGCAGTGGAAGTTAACATGAAAAATATGCAGTCAAAATACAAATAGCAACAAAGATGAGGACAATAGTCCGAATAATGTAAATAAAACTTCTGGGAAATAACGAATATTTTCAAAACATTCCAATCCAGGAGACCCACTAGAATCAACATCCTCATTTCTACTATGATTTTTATTTACTATATTTGAAAATATGTGATACGTCCATTTAGTTGTGGGTGGTAACAATTACTGGTAATCTACAATGTCTGCGAAAATATTAATCTGTAGGATTACCCCGCTTGTCTACCAAGCAACTTCTAACTTCCACCCCTAGACAGCGTTGCCAGATGCCCTCTTTACCTAAATCAGGCCGTAGGACCAAGGTGTGTTTCATATCCCCCACCAGAGTACTTTGTAGTCCCCAGTAAACGATGTGTCGCATTGTAAACAACACATCGTACAAATATCCTAACTTATCCAAACCAATAAACACTTTTCGAATGTAAATATCTCAACATCTTCAATATGTCTTTATTTTACAAGAAAACATTTTTTTACAAATAAGAACATCTCAATATACACGCTTCCGTTTATCTCTTTCTGTGTACTTCCTAATAATTCTGCTAAGGCAATAAAACGTTACTGTCTGTACAATATTGTTTGTAAACTCATTTCTATTTTTTTCAAGAAAACACCCAATACACCTACAATACTATCACTATATTATTCTCACCAAAATCTATCTCAGACATTTATATTTCGACCATTCGTACATTAATTGAAAACATCTGGTTTGGTAATTCTGCTATGTATTTAGAGATTCTTAATAAAATACAAGGCAGAGTCGGCAATGTTATTAATCCTGACCTGGCATCTTGTCTTCAGACACTTGTTGGGTATAAGTTACGCTGATCAGCGTTACTGCTATGGTTTCTACAGAATGTACGTTTCTACGGAGTGAAGTTTTTCATTCAGATTTTTTTTTTTTCAAATCCAAACAATTTTGAATTCATAGCTTTCCTTCTCCTAGATTAGTTGCTATTCAATGCTAGAAAACAAGAAAGTTTTTTGTCTTTTTTAATTAATAGAATTATTTCGCGCAAAGTGCCAATTTATATTTCCAGTGTCGCTGTTGATTTATTACAAGAAGCTTCTTGAAGTTCTCCATTCTAGTCACCGTCAGTCGTTCTTGAAAACCAGGATTCGTGCTGTTAAAGCCGCATTAACTGTTTGGATATGACTATAAAATTAATCAAAAGACAGTATTTTGATTATTAAAATATCACTTCTCATCGCGGGTGAATTGAAAAACAGAAACAAAAGGACCTTTAGCCCATCAAATGCTAACAGGGGTCATAATTTACTGAAGACATTTCCTAGTGGTGAATAATCAGCCGAGATTTAAGCAAGACACTTGGCCATGTGGAACTGGAATATCTAAAATGGCATGGCACGTAGAATTAGAACAATCTACTCCCGGGAACTAAATTAAATGTTCGGCTCGAAATTGCAACGTATATCACCTGAAGAAGGCCGAAGCGATACGTCTTGAATATGACAACAAAGATGAGTTCAAAAGTTCAAACAATGTAAATCGTGTGAAATGTTTTTACTAGTCTATTGTATTTTTTATAATTAGTTTGAAGCGTACATCAAATATATTATTTAAATAGTATGGAAGGCGTTACGTCCCCTCTGCCATCAAATGTATTTATGATGTACCGTAAAATATTACCAATTAAAGTAAATATTGACCTTATAACAGCTCAATTCTACATTGTATTTAATGACTATTTCTCCCTTTTAAACAAAGATTTTGAGATTTGTCTCTAATAATTGCAAAAAAATTAGGTAAGAGTTGAGGAAATTTTGATTATGTTTTTAAATTTATCTTCTATGTGCACATCCATTCAGGATGTAAGCGATTATAGCTCTCCACAATTTCCTATTTATTATAGCTCTCAATAAATTTTGTCTTTTTGTTATCGCTCCTAACACTTTTTTCAACATCCATTTAATCAAGATCACTAAGCAAGTTATGCGTTGATTTTCTTTGTCCCATTTACCTTCAATCTGTCCTGTGAGTATCAGATTTTCCTAGCCCTCTTTCCTTATTATGTGCCCTGGAAATTTAAAGTGTCTCTTTCTGATGCTAAGTATGTTTCGTTTTTGCTTCTTTTTTTTCTCTGAAAACTTGTTAGTTACTCGGTTTCCGGTATTCTCAGCATCCTTCTGTACAACCAGAATTCTGTTACTTACAACAGGGGAGATGTTTGCAGATAGTGCCAAGAAGAGAAGTTAGCCATAATATTGTTTCCAGAACGAGAAAGGTTAATAAATGGAAGACCTGAAATAATGTCCGGATGTAAACATATCAGAAAGTATATATTAGAATCATACAAACCCGGATGAAAGTGTTTACAATTCAATCTTGGGATATTTATTTGAATTTACATCCCCTCATCCCTGCCTAACAATCTTTCCCTGGTTGTGTCTTACCAAATACGAAGCCCAAACAATGAAAGTGATTCTAAAACTGCTATAGAGCTAAATTCTTTTATAGGTCATTCATTGATTTCCTCAACCCCACGTTCCAGTCGGCAGATAATTAAGAAATGGCGATAGATCAAATCTTTCTTGGCGAAATATTTTTGAAATGAGTGGCATTTTAAGAATAAAGAAAAGATTAATGAAAAAAGACTGATAACATTTATGAAGCAATTGATTTGGCAGACAGCAAACCTTCAACAAAATAAATCCAAGGTAAACTCTGCAATGTTATCGCCTATGATCTGGCATCTCATCTTCAGTCAATTTCCCATTCGAGGAGCTTTCCCCATTCGTACCTCGATTTCACGAATTTAAGTGCAGTACTAGATTGGCGACTAGGTTTCACCATTTTACTGTTGAAATTGTTAGATGTAAGTTCTATGCTAATGGGTCTTCCTTTTTCTAGCACTTTTCGCCTATGGAACTCTTTTCTGGTCTCCTGCTTTTCTGTCAACTACGATCTTCAAACATTTTAATGCAACTTCAATCGCCATATTCTATCTCCTCAATTCTTTTTTTCTTTTATTGTTAATCTAATTTTTACTCTCTATAATCCTTTGTGTCTTAGTGGCTTTTATAATCTTGCATGGGGTGAAATGATTAAAATAAGTTTTTGTCTAAATCTCCATGTTTTATGGTCGAAGCAAAGCAGCAATAAAACTGTTCAGTGTATTGTGTTTATTGTGTAAAAGAAAAGCTTTTAGAAAGTTGATTTCTTCGGGTCGAGCGCTAGTCCAAACTACTTTTCCGATTTTCGAAATTTATTTCGCAAATGACGACTAATGTAAGACAGTTGACCATAAAATCCCATTTAAATAAAGGAAATTGATTTTTTTTATTTTTCATTTTTCTATTTTCTTTCCTTCCTTTCTTATTTTTGCTTTTCTTTTCTTTTCTTTTCTTTTTTTTTTATTTTTGCTTTTCTTTTCTTTTCTTTTCTTTTTTTTTTACTTTCTTTTTATTTCCATCTTTCTTTCTCTCCCCTTTTCTCCTTGCTTTCTCTTTTTCTTCACCGGTTTTTTTTCTTTTCCTTTCTTAATTTGTAACTATTTCATACGATTTAAATAAAGAAAATGAAATTTATTCATTTTTCTTTCTTTTCTTTGTTCCTTTGTTCCTTCTTTTCTTCCTTTCTCTTTTTCTTCACTCTTTCCTTTCTCTATCATGCGTTTCTTTTTTTCTTTCCTATCTTTTCTTTTCCACTTTTGTTTCTCTTTCCATTCCATCTGAATTTCTCTTTTGCTTCTTCGGTTTCAATATCCAGCTGAAGAAGACCGAAAAGTGTACCGACCGGAATATTTTTTTTTTTTTTTTTTGCAATAGTAGCTCGATAATTTATGGAAGGACATGAGATTATACGCGTCGACATTGCTCGTCTTTTTTCTTTTTTTTCCTTTCATAATTTGCAATTATTTCATAAATTCACATATACATCAACCATTGCAGATATCCCATCATCCCATCCTTTGCTGATCTTTTTCACCCCACACCTTTTATTGTTTCCTCTTTCATGCCCGTCATTTACCGACATGTCCTTGCACCACCACCCCCATCACCTCTTAATTCCGTCTCGCCTTTCTTTCCTACTCTCGGATGTTCTTCATCCTACTTTCCACATCGTTCTTCCCTCCAACCGATTTGAATTCTGTCGCTTCCATTTCTCCTTATCTTGCTACTCTTTCCCGGTCGATCGTCCTTCCGGTCCCATTTTCTTTCCCTCGTTCCTCCTCATATTTCTTTCTTTCTTTCTTCTTTTTCTTGCACTCTCCTTCACCATTTCTACCCTTTTGCTCTTTCCATTCTTCCGACCTTTTCTTCATCTCTTCATTACACGCTCTGAGGATCAACCCTATTTCATTCGCCATCACTTCTACGTACTTCAACCAACAACGTAAAATGTCTGCCGGACAACTTCAAACATTCAAAACCCCGTGTTTTTTTTTTCTTTTAAACCACCATGCCTGATTGACGCTGATCGATACCAATTAGCCTTAGCAGCCGCTATCGATCTGGTACAGAATCATGATGGAATAAACATATAATTGAATGATTGCTAGGAAGAGGAAGTCCGACTGAACCGATGGAGACAAAAAAGGGTTGATGAATGAAATAGAAGGAAAGAAGAAAGCAGAATTAATTTAGTTGAAAGAAAGAAAGAAACAAAGAAAGAAACAAAGAAACAAAGAATAAAATAAGAGGTAAAAAGAATTAAAAAGGTCGAAGGATTTTTACAGAAAATAAAACCAGAAAAATTTTAAATTATAAAAATAAAGTTAACATGGAAAGTACTGACAACGAAGACTGAAACAAACCTCGCGGGGTAAAAAGAGTGAAACAGACGACATTAAAAGTTTGAGTCCTTCCGTCGCACCAAATTTCCGTTTTCTTGTTTTTCTTTTGAAAACAAATTTATACATAAACAAGTCCTTCCAATAGAGTTGTACGATCATATCACTCGCTTCTGGTTAAATCGTTGGCATCCCATCATCTGAATTAAAAGACGTCAAAAGTACTTGCAAAGATTTCGCTCTTTGTTTACGAGGTGGTATCAGTTTTCGGGTGGTTCGCACTGTAATTGTACACCCACATGCACACACACACACACGTAGATAATGCTTATTGGTACCCACCTTACTGAGTTTGTCTGTCAATAATAGCCTTCATACTGTCTATTAGCCTCTAGTTATTACGTAACGTTTTATAATATTGATGCGAAACAGTAACGCGATCTTTACGATAGCTGAACAAATCGAGAAACACCCTAAAATACTTCCTCGGTCTTTTAATGTATTTTTAAGACATTATTCAAATCAAGTATAGATTTTTAGCAGGACATGCATTGTCAGGCCAGTCGAGTGTCATTTCTATTGAGCGTTCAGGATAACTACACCACAACAAAACCTGTGAACTGATCAGTGAGAATCGATATTTAACACTCAATCAGGTGTTTCACATGATTGACATCTGTTAGAGAGATTAACAGAGGGTACTAGTCAGCGAAATGCCAGTAAGAATTCGCAGCCGTTTTAAAAGCTTGAAAGTACCTGGATTTTTTTATATTTATAAAGAAACGATCGAATAATGGATAAAATTATTGACCTAAATATTTTAATCAAGTGGCAAGTTTTGAGGCAGAAAAGTAGATATAAACAGACTGGAATAGAAACACACAACTATCTCAGTCAGCAAACGTTTCTATAGATAGATAGATAGATAGATAGATAGATAGATATGAACAGACTGAGATAGATAGATAGATAGATAGATAGATAGATAGATATGAACAGATAGATAGATAGATAGATAGATAGATATGACAGATAGATAGATAGATAGATGAGATAGATAGATAGATAGATAGATAGATAGATAGATAGATAGATAGATAGATATGAACAGACAGATAGGATAGATAGATAGATAGATAGATAGATAGATAGATAGATAGATAGATAGATATGATAGAACAGACTGAGATAGATAGATAGATAGATAGATAGATAGATAGATAGATAGATAAGATAGATAGATAGATAGATGATGAACAGACTGAGATAGATAGATAGATATGAACAGACTGATATAGATAGATAGATAGATAGATAGATAGATAGATAGATAGATAGATAGATAGATAGATAGATAGATATGAACAAACTGAGATAGATAGATAGATAGATAGATAGATAGATAGATAGATAGATATGAATAAACTGAGACAGATAGATAGATAGATAGATAGATAGATAGATAGATAGATAGATAGATATACTGAATAAAATGTTAAACTAGAAAAAAGTAGTCAAGGACCGCAAACCTCCATCAAGGCAATACCGACATAATGATTATTAAACTGAGAAAGAATAACTGTAATGAACTTGACCACCTTCAAGAATGAAAATACAAAAAAAAAAGAAGTCGACCGCTCTCAAAATAAAATGCACACTTAAAATAAAACAGGAGAGATAATTCAGTATTTGACATTTAAAAAGCAAATCTCTATATATAAAAGGCAAGATGTTTGTGTGTGCGTCTGTATATCCTTTATACAAATCCACAATTTTTATCCGATTCTCACCAAACTTCACACAAATATTCATTAGGCTTCAGGTCAGATCATGGGCTAGTTATTGTTTCCGATTTCGCCCCGATATCAGAAATCGATACCCTGATATCCTATCAAGTCTGATCAAAATCAGGTTTTCAGCCCTTTTTATTTTGGTTTTTACTTCAGGTTTTGCTCTAAGTAGGTATAATTGTAGTTCTTAGTCTCAGCCATGATAACATTTACTGAGAGGACTTATTTAGCCTTCAAAATTCAGTTTGAGGCGGAAAACTTATTTGATATCGATACCAGGAAATCAAAATTTGACTTACATCCATTCATTTTTTTTTCAATCTACGGTTTCGCTTTAACTGGAAACAACTATTGCTTTTTAGTTTTTCGTGCCAACGTCCAAAGAGTATGAGCTCCAGGACCATGGATTTGTTTTAAAGCTTTCATTACACCCGAGCAACGCCGGGCTATACTACTAGTTTATTAATAAAACCTGAAAAAGAAGCCAGAAACTTTATCCCGTACCGGATCGAAACCAAAATGACATCATTTCGTGCCAGTCATGTGGCTTACGCTTCAACTGTGCATGGGTGATGCAGTGGATATCGTCTTGGAACGATAGATCGGACAGCCAAGTTCGAATTCGTTGCATTCACTTACGCGCATAAACCGTTGGGAAAGGTATTAATCCATCACTTCTCTCTCCAGCTATAGGTTAAATAGCTGGACAGATAGGATTTTACAGTCTTGGTTGGCAATCAGTCTACCGCAGAAAGCAATGGCAACCTACTGCGGGAAAATCTTTTACCCGGTCTTTCGAGACATGATCACCCAAACGTGTATCATGCATTGCACTTAACTGACTGACTGAAAAAAAAAGCAAATATTAGTTAGCGTTTCTTGGAGAGAGCGGATAATCCGGCAAGATCAACAATTTGAACGAGAGCACAGTGCACTCAATCGCAAGGACTTGTGACTTCCTGCTAGCACAACCATTAACGGTTTCTAAATACTTCCGTCTACGCAATTTCATTCACAAAGCCTGGATCAACCCTTGGTATGGTTTTCAGGCATTTTCCGGTGGTACTTTAACATATTAGGGTCACTATTTGTCTATATTTCTGAGATGAGGTATTATTTATATTATTTACATAACTTTTGTCCTCATCTTTGTTGCTATTTGTACGACGTTTCGGCCGTTGGTTAGTTCCTGTGACTTAACCCAAAGAGTCGTGAATTCAGTACCAGGCTACAGCAGCAACTTAGAGGGTTAAAGGAAGATAACTCATGACTACCAAGCGAGGCTCTACGCAAGGGATGAGAATGATATACCCCAGTGATTATAATAAAGGGTTCGGGTCAAAATTCCTAACACCTGATAAAGGCCGGAGAGTGCAACGGTCGAAACGTCGTACAAATGGCAACAAATATGAGGACAATAGTCCGAATAATGTATATAGTGTATATTAGGGTCATCTTCTCCACAAAGCGACCATAGTGAAATTCGAACCTGGATCTCATATATATATATATATATATATGTGGGGGGGGGGTGTGTGTGTGTGTGTGTGTGTGTGTGTGTGTGTATGGGGGGGTGACATTTATTCATACATGCTAGTTTATACATCAAGCGCAATTCTTCAAGACGAGAATCTCCGAGATGTAGTAAATAACCGGGCATCAATTTTATGGTCTTTCATTTTGGTATTATAATTCAATTTTTTCCATTTCGCAAATAAACTTCAGATTGCTTAACATGGGCAAAAGAACTCAGATTTCTTGATATTTAAAAAGCTGACATCAATTTCGTACAAATAAGGACAAAATGGAGAGAAGGAATATTAATGAACTACCAACCACAGTCACAGAAGGAAAAATAAACACTTTTCTCAATCACGTAGGTTCAATTGATTCAGACACAATATCAAGGATGTTAGGCACTCAGTGTGAATAGAACTCACTACAAACCCACGCATCAATCTGCGATGTGAGCTCACGAGACTAAAAGTGCGACAGCGAGATGCGAAGGTGAATCGGCATGCATTCCAGAAGCTGGGCAGAGTATTGAGAGGTAGGAAGATTTTGCTAGAAACAAAGTACTGGATTGCTATGTGATGTCTGTTCTTCAATATGGCAGTAAATGCTAGACAATCTCATGAAGAAGAGACTTGAAGCAACCGAAATGTTGTTCTACAGAAGGATGCTGAGTGTAACATCGACCGAGCATGTGAGCAATGATAAGGTTTTGGAAAGGATGGACACGAAAAAGAAACTAATACTGAACATCAGGAAAAGACATTAAAGTTCCTGAAACATGTAATGAGGAAGGAGGGCCTGGAGAATCCGATACTCACAGGTCAGATAGAGGGAAAGAGAGACAGCGCGTAACATACTTGACGGGCTTGAGCAAGGGGATGGCAGAGCGGGGTTTGGGTGGGGTAACAGGAGAAAGCGTGCTAAGAGGCACTAGGGAGAGGAAGATGTGTTGGGCCATGATTCCCCTATGTCCTGAAGGGACGCGGCACATAGAAGAAGATAAAAAAGAATACAGTTTCGCTACTGGAAATATTCATAGTTTCAGACATTCCATTGCTTAAATTACATAAAGGTGTGGCCAGAATGCGTCCTTGTGATCAAGTTATTTTTGGATAGGGGGTATTACATCATTTTGCGATGAGAGAATTAATTCATCATGGCGATGTATTTGCTTTGGGTCTTGGAGAGAAAAATTAAAGCGAGAGAATTTGAGAACCGGAGAAAATACAAAGAGGCAGAGGGAGAGAGAGGAGGGGAATAGAAAGGGGGTATTTTGATTGGAAAATGAAAACCGAATGTTAATCAGAAAACGTCAAAAAAGGAAACTGATTTTAGGAGAAATAATGGTAGAAGAGATTGGAAATAATGAATTAAATGCGGAGCAAAGAAAGAAAGAAAGAAAGAAAGAAAGAAAGAAAGTCAGAATAGGTGTAAAAAATATGGACATATTAGATAGATAGATAGATAGATAGATAGATAGATAGATAGATAGATAGATACTGAATAAGCTGACATAGATAGATAGATAGATAGATAGATAGATAGATAGAGAGAGAGAGAGAGAGAGAGAGAGAGTAATAGAGTTTGATTTTGAGTTTTGTTTAACGGCATATCAACCTCTGTGGGTTATTTAATGCCGAAAAGGTGGGGTTTTAAGGTATTTTTCAATGTTCGGTTATAGGGAGAAGGTTGATTTAGTCAGATGTTAATGAAAGGCTTTTGTTTTTATTCTATTTTATTTTAAAAAACTGAAAATATCTTCTAGTTTTCTATTCAAAAACTTTTGCTGAGAATATTTTTTTCTTCAAAAATGCGTTATGGTAATATTTTTTTTTCCTTAAAAATGTATTGTTGGTAATATTTTTCCTTCAAAAATGAATATTTTTCTATAAAAGTATATTTTTATGTATATATTTCTATTAAAGTCTATTTTTATACTTTCATAGTGTTTTGACCCCAATTTGGAAGTTAACTATTTTTCCATAGCTGGGATCCTAACAGATGCTACCACTGCGGGTCAGGATGTACCTGGGACAAACAGCAATTAAGAAGTGGTTCCATGCTCCTCACAACCTCTCAATCAGAGGCCTTGCTGCCAGATGCAGTTTAACGTCATGCCCAGGACCAGATAGTTAGATAGATAGTAAATAAAAACAAAAATGACGTCGATTTCGATTTTAAAAAATAACATTAGAAAATATATTTAGTGAGAGTAAAACTAATTGAATGTGAAAGTGAGAAACTAAAGGTTTGAAAATTAACTGAGATAATTAGGAAGGAAGGAAGGAAGGAAGGAAGGAAGGAAGGAAGGAAGGAAGAGTTAATTAACGAAAAAGGAGAGTCATTTGATTTAAGCTAAAAAGAAAAATGAGTTAATTTAAAATGAGGTCGAGAAATCTTAGGAGAATAAGACTTTATGCGATGAGAATGAAGCAGTTAATATGGCTGCCGGTGAGACACACAAATGTTAACTTGCTTTGCTCTCAGCAAAATGAAGACCAGCGGCAAATAAAAGATATTCAGCCCAAGGCTCCGGCTGCTGATAATGTCAATGCCATTAAAATTCTGATTCCTGATTATTATGGTGACCGTGAGAATATCGAAATGCCTGATTATATGATCTGCGATACATGATAGAAGTTACTGTGTTTGAGTTAAACGTTTCACGTTAAATGAAGAAAAAATAAAATACAATGATTTCTACATTTTTTTCCAAAACAAATATAATTGGGTCTGAAATCCAAATGTCTATCTAATTCCAAGGACACTGGAATTCAAATACCAGGTCAAGGTTTTACACACAGACAATAGGGAAATTTCGACATGATTTTTCTTCTTCTATGTGCCGTGTCCCTTCAGGGGTTAGATCCTCATACCCTTCCCCATCTCTTACCCCTAGTGGCTCTTTCTATTGTTTCTCCACCCAAACCCCGCTCTGCCATCCACTTACTCAATCCTATTAATTATGTTACGCGTTGCTTTCCCCACTGTCTCTCTTTCCCTCTATCTGACCTGTGAGTATCAGGTTCTCTAGGCTCTTTTTCCTCATTACATGCCCCAGGAACTTCAACTGTCTTTTCTTAATGTTAAGTATTAGTTTCTTTTTCACTTTTATTCTCTCGAAAACCTCGATCTGCTTAGGTCTTCTGGTATCTCACCACAGTTATAGATTTCATTTATTATTTCTGTAATTTTCTCTACGCCGAAGTCATCTAAGGCCGTCAACATCTCTATTAAAATACCGTCTGTTCCAGTTGCTTGGGTTTTATTCAGTTTGGCCATTGCAGCTTCCACTTGGGATTTTATTATTTCCGGTCCGTCAGTATCTCTGTGCATTATCGGCTGCTCTCTCTAGTTGCGGAATAGATCACTTATATATTATTCTTATCGCGAGAGTATTTCCTCTTTTTCTAATATGAGCGTTCCATCCTTGGATTTTATGCATCCTGTTGAGGAAACATGTCCTTTTTCCCGTTAGTTCCCTTATTTTTTCATGTATGTCTCCTATTAGTCGTTCTCAATCGATTTTTTTTTAATCATCTCACCCCAAGCAAGGCATTCTACTGCCACTGTTGCGCAAGGGGTTACATAGGGGAAAGTGATGAGAAAGAGGGGTTGGTTAGAGGAAATGTCAGGAGGAGAGTAATAGATGGATGAGAATACCGAGGATGGTGGTGGAGTAGATGGGAAAAGAGTTTGAGAGAATGGATGCGAGTTAGTGTGATAGGAGATGTCTATTGATCTTACATTTAAATTCCTGGAGATTGCAGCTGTCGAGAAAGCAAGTATGTGGAAGGGAAGTCCGTGAATAAAAAGCTGTTAGAGTAAAAATTGCGGTTACATTTTATCGGTTTCACTGTAAAAGGGTGGGACCTAGTTGCTAATCTAGTAGCTCGTGTAAATTCATACCTGGGGGGCACCAGTGATCACATTTGTTGTTGAGCTACTCTTCATTAGCTTGTCTGTATTTGCTCCTTATTTTTTGTGTAGTTATCTGTATTCCATTCCATGTCTTGGCATAGTTTTCTGTCTCCTTTGCATCATGTCGAGAATCTTCTCCGTCATCCACTCGTTTGTTTTTTGTTTTTTTGTTGTTTTGTTTGTTTTTTTTTTTGTTTTTTTTTCTTTTACATCTGATTTTCTTTTGGCACAGTGAACCGACCTTCTTTACAGTGGATTTAGCAATGGATTCTATATAGTCATTCCACTTGAGATCTGCTGAGAGTGTGAAGCCAAGGAGGCTAGCCTGTTCCATGCTAATAGGGGATAGGAGAGATTTTCTATGATGGTTAATAGATAGAAAGGTATTAACCCATCTCTTCCCTCCAGTTATGGGTTAAATAATTAGACAGATTGGGTTCTATAGCCTTGGCTGGCCACCAGTCTACCGGAAAAATCAATGGCAATCTACTGCAGGATAATCTTTTGCCCAAATCAGTCATGTTTCTTTCGAGACATGATCGCCCAAGCGTGTATCACGTATGGCACTTAACTGACTGGCTGCCTTTCTACTACGATCACAAGATTTTCTTATCTTATGAAGACTATATTTATTCTGGCCTTATTTTGCTGATTGAACAATCCAGGAATCAAGGAACATTCATCTACAACCATTTTTTAAAAGAATTAGTAGAGGTCTCCTCTTGGGTTATAGCTGGCATCGATGCATTCATCCCAGCCAGGAAGTTTCAGCTTAAATCCCATTCGTCTCCCTGGTTCTCGCCCGCTTGCTCGGCCGCCATTGCCCACCGGAATCACTTCTTCCGACTTTACAGAAGCCACACGTCGGATCATAACAGGCGCCTTTTCGTCTCAGCACGTAATAAGTGCAAAAAGATGCTCAATGAAGCTAAGATGTTGTTTGCTGCCAGAATGAAGCAAAGCATAGCATCCCATAAGTTCGGCACCAAAGACTACTGGTGACTGTAAAAGTCTGCTTAACAATAGTAAAACCTTAATACCTCCTCTAATCAATGAATTTGAGGTCCTCACCTCTTCAACAGACAAGGCTGAATGCTTTGCTCGCAGATTCTCCACGAATTCGAGATTGGATTCGTCTGGAGTATCTATACTCGACTTCCCACCTAGAACTGAGGCCCAACTGAATGACGTCCATATTATCCCCTCGCTTGTCTCTAGCGTAATCTCTAAGCTTGACCCTCACAAAGCGAGCGGAGGGGACGGAATCCCAATCATAGTCTTGAAGAAATGTGCTCCTGAACTCTCCTCTGTTCTCTCTAAGCTCTACAACTACTGCATATCTGCTTCCTGCTTTCCTGTCTGTTGGAAATCTTCCTCTGGGGTTCCTATATTTAAGAACATTGGAGAACACTCGGACCTCGCTAATTACCGCCCTATCAGAATCCTACCGATATTTGGCAAAGTGTTCGAAGCCATCATCAACGCCAAGGTGGTTCAGCATTTCGCAGCCCACAGACTCCTCTCGGACAAACAGTATGGTTTCCGCTTCACCAGGTCTACTGCCGATATGCTAACGACCATCACTGAGTATATATACCAGGCTCTCGACAAGAATGGCGAAGCTCGAACCGTTGCCCTGAATATTTCCAAAGCGTTTGACAGGGTCTTGCATGATGGTCTTCTACGCAAGCTGCGGAGCTATGGTATAACTGGACAATTGTTTGACCTAATCCAGTCATTCCTCTCTAATCCCACAATGAAGGTAGTATTAAACGGACATGCCTCCCAAAACTACCATACGAACGCGGGTGTCCCTCAAGGCTCTATGGGTGTCCTACGCCTTTTCTGATCTACATTAACGATCTACCCGATGTTATAAGATCCCAAGTATGCATGTACGCTGATTACACCATCGGTTACACTCGCCTCGATCAACAATCTGCTGAAGTTGACAAAGCGAATCTCGCTGCCGAATTTGAGAAGGACCTATAATCCGTGGTGGACTGGGGAAAGAAATGGCTCGTAAATTTTAATACTTCCAAAACGAAGCTTCTATCTATTAACCATCATAGACAACCGCTCATACCTCCCTACCCCGCCATTAGCATAGAACAGGCTAGCCTCCCTGAGAGTAAAACACTACGCCTCCTTGGCCTCACACTCTCCACGGACCTCAAGGGGAGTGACTATATTGAATCCATTGCTAAATCCGCTAACAAGAAGGTCGCTTCACTTCTATCACTCTCATCGATTCTCACAAGCTCTTATTCCGTCTACTCCACCCACATCCTCACTATTCTCATCCGTCTATTACCCTTCTTCTGACATTTCCTATAACTAACCCCTCTTTCTTATCACTTTCCCCTATGTAACCCCTTGCGCAACAGTGGCAGTAGAATGCCTTGCTTGGGGTGAGATGATTAAAAAACAAAGAAAGAATCATTATTATTCTCAGTTTTTTATTTAATTTTTGACGAATATTTTTACATCTCAATTTCACTTACTTGATTACACTAGTCATATTAGTAATAGTAATGTTATCGTAACTTTTTATTAGATGAAGCATTGCCAGCATTTAATTTTTGACTAATATTTCTTCCATTAGATCAACCAAATGCAGACGACAATTCTACTCCACTAACTTCTTTTCTCGCACTTCCCACTTGTGGAACTTGCTTCCATATTCTTGCTTTCCTGACGGCTACAACCTCCAGGAATTTAAATGCAATGTCAATACCCATCTCTTAACCACTTGACTCTAGTTCTTTCTACATCACTTTGTATATCTTTTCCTTTCTCTCTACCTTTGCAACTGTCATCACATCCATATTCTCATCCTTCTCTTGCTACTTTCTGATTCGTCTTTTTCTTTACTCTCCTCCTATCTAATCTTTTTAATCTTATGTAGCCCCCTGCACATCAGTGGCGTTACTGCCTTGCATGGGGTGAAACGATTAAAAAAAAATAATCATCATCACATCTGTTAACCCAACCCTAAATATGTACGACAAATGTCTCCACCGAACATAACCTTAAAGAAATGTATATGAAATAGAAAAGTTGACAAATAAATCACAAATTGATTTTAAAAACTGAGTTATCTTAAAACTGATACAATTTAGAAACAAATCAGTCCTTGAAGAGGTTAAAAGATGTTTTTTATATTTTTATCGAGCAGAAAAAGAAATATTTTTAAAATCAAATTTCCTGTTAATTTCGTAATAATTAAAGTCGAGATATTGATTTTCTATCAAGATGATATTCCACAACATTTATAATAACAACCCTCCTACGATGACTTTCATTTACGACTGGAATTCTTTTCTAAATATTTCTTTGATTCCGTTACATTTTCTTCAAGTCGTTTGCTGTGTCTTGCGCGCTTTATCTGTACGTCCACAAAGAAACTGTTTGGCGATAACAAAACCGAATTATTGATTTGGATGCAAAAAATGACATCTGGAAGATTCTTAGATAAAGAGGCAGTAAAACAAAAAAAAATCCTAAGGCACTATTCTTTTGCTGTCAGAAGAGAAGCCACCGCTAGATGATGCCAAATATAGAAAGGCATGTCGTAGAAATGGCTGGAATCGAATTGAAGGCACTGCAAAATTAGAGAAAGCAAAAGTGACTGTTTTTTGGTTTTGTTTTTTATGCTTTTGTGTTGTTGTTGTTTTTTTTTTGTTTGTTTGTTTGTTTTTTGAGGGGGGTAATTTTTGCAATCCTAGCACTTTCTTGGTGGCTGTGGCGACGAAGATAATAACTGCAATGGTCGTAAGAAATGGAGCTGTTGAGAATAAATAGATGTAAAACATTCCCAAAATCATATTTCATACATTATTAGGAGAATCTTAGAAATTACTTTAAAGTCAACTCGTATCGTTTATTTTTTGGATTTTTGTTATTTTTTGGGGTTTTTTTTTTGGGGGGGGTTGGTTTTTTTTTGGTTTTTTTTCTTATTTCTTTTTTTTTTTTCTTTTTGGCTAATATGACCGATCAAAAATCAGAACAAGAAAACATTAGTTCTATTTGCGTGTACGGACATTGGTCAAGATTTGAAGAAGTTCCATTCTTGCTCGACATAAAAAGCGTTATTTTTAGACGAGATAAATTCCGGGAATTTCCAAGATTTATTCCAAGAATCTAAAACGAAGGAATTGTGCTTGTGTCCAGAATAAAATCTCAATGTAAACGGGAACTTCTTCCATATAAATGATAGAATGCAAAGAGAATTATTTTAATCATTTCACCCCAAGCAAGGCAATACAGCCACTAAAACACAAGGGGTTACTGAATATGAAGCAGTTTGAGAAAAAAAAACATTATTAAGAAGATAGCAAAAAAAAAAGAAATATTATTAAGGAGAAAGAACAATCTAAAGAACATGATTTAAGGAGATATAAGATAACAATTGACATTGTTTATAAATTTTAAAAGGATTGAAGTTGACCGGAAAATAAGAAGCCGGTAGAAAAGAAGATAGTGGGAGGCAAAATATTATCCAATACAATTGAAAGAGAGCAGTTTCATTCCTTGCTCCAGTTAACAATAGATTAAAGTACATTTTTTAGATCAGCTACCAACCTTAACACCTGTTATACTTAAACCCTTTCATACTTAGCGTTTCGCAATTTTATAAAGATTGAATCAAATTAATACTTTGTCGGGTTTCAGTTTAAGTTTGAGTTTTATTTAACAGCATAACAACTTTAATGGGTTATTCAATGCCAAAAAGGTGGATTTTAGGTTTGTCTTTGTTGTTGTTGTTTTTTTTTTTGTTTTGTTTTGTTATGTTTGTTTTTATGATCATTTATAGCGAGAATGTTGATCTAGTCAGATTTTGATGAAAAAGTTGCGTTTCTTTTAGAAAACTCAAGATGTCTTGTAGTTTTATCATTTTGAAAAAGTCCTTTAAGTTGCTTGTTTTGACCGAATTTGTCTCTTCAAAAATTTATTGCTGGCAATATTTTTTCTTCAAAAATGTATTCCTGGAATTTTTACTATAAAAGTCTGTTTTTAAACTTTCATAGTGTTTTGACCCCAGTTTTGGGGTTAAATATTTGCCCATAGCTAGGACCCTAACACTTCAGGTCAGGGTAGACCTAGGAACAACAGCAATTAAAAGGTAGTTCCAACTCCTCACCACATCCTAAACAGAGGCCTTGCTGCTGGATGCAGTTTACCATCATGCCCAGGACCTCATTTGTCGGAAAATATCAGATTCTTTTCACCTGTGTAGAAGACCAACATGTTAAACACTGTCAAGAGCCTTTGACAAATTCAAAGAAACACTCCGAACTTCACCATGCTTATCCAAAGTTTGACAGACACTCTTTCAGCAATAACCGTTAACACATAAGCAGTTGGCCTAGAGAATCGAAGGCCATACTGTTTGTCTGAAAGATTATCCAGCGAGATTAGATGCTTAACCAATTCAAAGTTAATTAGAGTCCCTGGAACTTTTCAAAAAAGAGATAATAATTAAACCAAAAATGATCAATATGTATGATCAATAATATAGTTTGTTTACCATAAATCTGTGATAAATACCTCTAGCAGATATTTAAGTTTAACTTAGACTGACTGGATTACAGTATTAAAGCACTTAATGCAAATTGAATGCATTAGATTAACAGTGGTCAACTTAGAAGCCAGCGCTCCCCATCAAGCTGTCTATTAGAAAGCTTGGAAATATTATTTACTACCATCATAGCCTGGCGTTGCCCTTGCAACTCAGAACATTTTAGTAGTAGGAGAAGATGCCAATGAGAGGTGTATATTTGCGTAAACGTGATTTGATGTTTTGTGTGACACTGTAAACATTATTGAGTTTGTTTTTGTTTCAAAATTACGGGGGAAAATATTTACGTTTTTTGTTTCTTAAATTATTTATTTTGTTAGAAATATAAAAACTGTTACGCTATCAGTTCAGAAATTTTCGAAGAATATTTAAAAACGTAGACATTTAATTTTAGAGGAAAAAGTTACATTAATGCCACACGAATTACAGACAGTTGATTTCCTGCATGAAATATTTAGCGAAAAAAAAGCTTTATATTTTTTTTAATTTTATTTCCTGAAGTATGAAATAGTAAACCTAAAAAAAAAAGATTTAAATAATTAAATTAACCATTGACACTCTTTTTTTACCTATTTTGCTTTTGTTTGACAAAAATACGTTTTGTTTTTTTTTAATATTTCTTTTGTTTCAAAATTACGGGGAAAAAATTTTCACATTTTTTTTGTTGAAATGAATTTTTAAAACGTCGGAATTAAAATTAATTATAAAGGCTTATTTTTTTTTAATAAAAAAATATTTTAGTCGCGTTTGACACATGTGATTTGATTTCTGTGACGTAATTTAGCAACCATCTTAGATCTTAGATGCTTTACGGAGAAAATGTAAACAATCGGCTCCATTGGCCAAAAAAGGGAAAATTGCTGAACTTAAAACTAAAACGTATGTGTTGGCCTGCCTTCCCTGTAGACATGGGTCTCTAGAAAGTTTGAATGGTGTAGCTTAAAAAATGTAAGGTGTGCATAGGGAACAGTCACACAGACTCACAGATTGCCTTTTATATATATATATATATATATATATATATATATATATATATATATATATATATATATATATCCCTGACGAGCCGTTGTGCGAAACCGCGGTAGGTCTTGGCGATCTTACTATTTTGTTAGTATATATATATATATATATATATATATATTTCATATTTCGTTCTGATTAAAGACTTTTCCTGTTATACAACAATGTGACTACACAGATTCAGTTTGTTTTTCACACTTTCCTATGCCACGTAAATTGTATACTGTCTATCGAGCGTGACGTTAATCCAACCAAGCGGTGTGATACGTGTGGATGGAACACGCATACTGCATCTAAATTGCAATTGATCAGATAGTTGGCAAGTCTGATGATCTAGGAAATCATCGTTGGGCCACGACGAATCTTTCATGCTCCACAGGTAATTTGAAATAAACGACACTCATTGTTTGGGGGTCTATAATAATATTATGGATCTATAATAAGTTTGACGGAGGTGCTTTCGTGTATTGTTACTATATAATATATACAGGATGTGAGGGGTAAATTGTCGACATTTTATATTTGAAGAAATGGTATGCTGCACTGCTTGATATTCGCACCGGAAATTCTATTACAAACATTTCAGAGTGTTTAGATGTCAATTTGAGAACAGTGCAGAGGATTCGGAAAGAATTAAATGAGTCTAATGATGATTACGAATGTATGGCAGCTCGGAAATCTCGCTCAGATTGTTCTGATAAAAAAGTCTCCAGAATTTGTTGATGAGAACCACAGCCTCAACACGGAGGCCTACATCAAGAGCCTTGAGGAAGTAGTTCTGTCTTTGTCCTGGGTCAAGAAGGTGGCTGCGGAAAGACATTATGTCTGGCGACAGGACTATGCACCACGCCACACAAGCAGAAGAACTCAGTCATGGCTGTCAGACAATTTCTGCAACCACATCAGGCCACCTCACTCTCCATACTGCAATCTCCTTGATTATTATGCGTGGGGTGCAGTTGGGAGAGAGATCAACAAAACTCTTCGTAGCACTAAAGATGAACTGAATGCAAGGATTATGGCAGCATTCATCAACTTAAACGTTCACCAAATTAAACAAGGAGACCGTACAGAAGAAATGTAGGAGATTCCGAAGTCGTATAAAGGCCATGGTTGAGACCAATGGCCATTTTATTGAATAGATTTAGTATATCAATATAAATTTTGTAATTTTGGGAAATATATCTATTAAAATGCGGATGTGCGTTGTGGTGCAGTGGATATCGACTCAGAACGACAAATCGGGGTGCTGAGTTCGAACTCCAGTTCAATTCATTGTATTCACTTATGCACAAATACCTTTTATTAATCCGTCTTTTCCCTCCAGTTATGGGTGAAATAATAGGACAGATTGGGTTCTTTAGCTTTGACTGGCAACCAGTCTACCGCAGAAAGCAATGACAACCTACTGCGGGATAATCTTCTGCCCAGTCAGTCATGTCTCTTTCGAGGCATGATCGCCGAAAGCGTGTATTACGTATAGCACTTAACTGATCTATTAAAATGTGATCTCAGTATCATTTCACTTTTTCGTAAATTAGACAACAATTTATTCATCGCACTCTATACATACTGGTTAGAACCATGAGGCACGGGTTCGAATTTCAGTATGGTCGAGATGATAACGTCTGAAAGACTCTTCCAGCGTGCGGCATCTTAAAAATCCTAAAATCCTTTTGAATAAAACTAGGCAGACGATAGCCACCGAGGGTTCTGCTTGCACAAAGTCATCGTGGTCGATGGTTTACAAGTACCAGTCTCGTTGGAACTGTTTATCTTGCCAGATTATGCATTCTCTCACAGAAACTATAATTAATGTCCGCTCAGCATTGTTGCATTAAGAACAATGGAATGACACTGTAAGACGTTTGCAACTAGGTTTAACTACCTACCCAAGTAGATAGGTGTACACAAAAACAAGCAGCCTGCCATAACACTATTTTTGGCATATAATACTATAATATTGCATGTGGAAAAACATGATACTATGTTAGCACGACGGAGCGAAAGAAATTATTAGTAGTTGCATTATTAATTGTGCAGATTATTTTCCGACAAAGCCGAGAATAAATACGAATTAAACATTTGCATGTGTGCAGATGCATTGTTTATACAGAAGTTGATCAGCCGGGGTCAGACGAAGTCATCATTGGCAGCCATTATTTGACAAGCAGAAATAACATGGCGAAAAAGGTTAAACTTATGTTTTCACCATACGGGGAATTTTATTAACCCAGGTGGGTTTTTGAATTATTGAAAAGAGATTGTCATAAACTTTTTGATAAGTGCAAAAAGGTTAAATTCTGACTGTGGAGGATAAGTTGAATTAAAATTTCCAAGATAAAAGCTGGATTGTTGCCGTAGATAGTTGAATTAGAAGAAAACGAAAAGACATGATGTCAACAGAAATATTGCTATTTCATTGGTTAAACCAAGGAGAGAAAATTACTCCACCTCACGATGCGAGCTGGGAGTGATTCATTGGTGAAAAATTTGATTTGCATGGACACCCCGTATCCGTCATGCACCCCCCCCCGCCCAAGAGAATTTTGGACAGGCATAAAAACGAGAGCCCAAAGAGCCAAATTCAGTTGTTGTCGCTGTGCCGTGCTAAGGCAGACAAACGAATTTACCGCCGCCGTCACAAAGATCCCACTTCGGCTGTTTCCGTAAAGCTTCGGTGAAAAGCCCTGATAAGACTTTTTGATCCGTCAAAACTTGAAAAAAAACTTGAAACAAACATTACTCTTAAACAAAATCTTTCGGTCCGTTGTAAGAATAGGAATTCGACGACTGCTATATTCTGTTTCTGTTTGCTGTTATTTTTTCTTTTCTTTTTTTTATAAAGACTTTTCCGCAACTTAACCAGGCGTTATCGAATTAATTTTTTTGTTTTTTTGGTGAGGGGACTGTTTTGTTTTGTTTTTTGTTTTTTTGTTGTTGTTGTTTTTTTCATTAACCCAAATGTGTACGCGCGTCCGGCCTGGTTTGACGTGGTAAAGATACAGCCAACAAGATTTGAACGTGTCTTCCTTGGGATCAAAATTCACAGCGTGGGGAGGGAGGAACATTGTTGTAATAGACGACTTGAAGACCAGCTACTGTGTTGAGGCCATCACGACTAGTGACCGGAGAGTGTCGTCACATTACTATATAATTTCAAGTTGTAGTTTAAATAGCAGAGAATGCTGTTCACTTTAGTCTCGTATAGTAACTAGTTCAGAAGAAACACATCTTTAAACACAAAACCGTGAACAAGGCAACCAGAAACTACTTCATTATCTTTCTCAAGAATGCATGAAGATTAATAAATATTGAAGAAATTGGTTTTTGTGGGGAGTAATGATCATCTACACCCAGGAAGAACAGGATTTAACAAGAAAACACCACATAAGATATTCACACAACTTATAATATTTAATAAGGTGGCTAGTTTCTGACAACAGGACTTGTATCGAAAATTTAAACATTGAAATAACCTTAGTTACAAATTTTGATATATTTTAAAGTTATTACTTGATTGACCAGAGATCTGTCATAGTTTTTTCGCATTTCTGCACATATTGAAGTATTTGAGTGTCTACCTCCTCCCCGCGTAACACAAAGTCGACTGACAGTATTGGGGGACAGAGTACCTATACAAAATAATTCCTGACGGGAATGCACTTTGATGCAAGCGTATAATATGGTCTGTTTTTTTTTATTATTGAGCCTTTATTTTTATATAGCTAACTCTATTTTCCTGACTCTTGACATTTGATAATCTGACAAAACGAATGGTCCATCGTGTCTTTGAAAATGTTAGCGGAAACTTTTATATGCATCATCACAAAAATATACAACTTGATTCTTATTATACCTAGATGAATAATATATTAGTATTTTTTATTATTATGACAAATATCTATATTGGATATACTACCACTTCATCAGGTAGAAGTTTTACATGTCACCTCTCGAATCAAAGTGCTATTAAAAAGCATTTAACACATAATTTAAAAGAACTCTTAAAGAAAATTCTAGTTGATAACACAAAAAATCATTTTTAAATCACATAATCGTCGACATCTTACTATTAAAGAATGATTAAAAGCCGTTTCCCCGCCATCAATCTGACACTGTTCAGTCGCGTTAATATTTTCTAAAAATAGAAGTGACCCGCAGATCAATCCGGTGCGTTTGGCATGTGATTACTGAAAACGGTCACTCTTCTACAAGTATTTTCACACAGTAAGACTACCATGTAAAACAACACACGAAGAATAAATATACCGAATACAACACCTTGAGGATGGATAAAGCACTGACCGAATGTGCTCGGAACAATAAAACTATAAACAATTTTTATATTCATAAACTCCTAAAAAGCGAAAAAATTCAGAAAGATTGATTAAATCATCCTTGTCGATCGTATTCAATAATCTATATATATATATATATATATATATATATATATATATATATATATATAAGTACTTGGATTTTGCTTTATCAAGATAATCTCTCTTAGCCAAACTGGTAACAGTACGCTTCAGCGATATGAGTTGTTTCTTCTTCTTCTTCTTCTTCTTCTTCTTCTTCTTCTTCTTCTTCTTCTTCTTCTTCTTCCTTCTTCTTCTTCTTCTTCTTCTTCTCCTTCTTCTTCTTCTTCTTCTTCTTCTTCTATGTGGCTTGTTCCTTCAGGACGGAGGCGATCATGGCCTTCCACTCTTCCCTATCCCTGGTGGCTCTGAGCACGCCTTCTCCTTCTATGTTATCCGTTACTCTCCCCTGTCTCTTTTTCCCCTCTATCTGGCCTGTTAGTATCAGATTCTCCAAGCCCTCTTTCCTCATTGCGTGTCCCAGGAACTTCAGATGTCTCTTCCTGGTGCTCAGTATTAATTTCCTTTTTGTTTCCATCATTTCCAAGACCTCATCATTGCTCACATGCTCGATCCATGATATTCGCAGCATTCTTCTGTAGAACCACATTTCAGTTGCTTCAAGTTTTTCCTTCATCTTTGATGTTATTGTCCAGCATTCACTGCCATATTGAAGTACGGACAGCAAGTGGCAATCCAGTACTCTCTTCCTAGTTTCAAGCGAAATTGTCCTGTTTCTTAATACTTTACTCAACTTCTGGAATGCTTCATTCGCCATCCCAATTCGTCTACGGATTTATGTGTCACACTTTCCGTCTTCTGTTATAACGCTTCCCAGGTATTTAAATTTTTGTACCTGCTTGATTCTGGTATTCCTCGACCTGTATTTGGCATTTTGGGTTGCCCTTTTTACTGATGACCATGCATTCGGTTTTCGTGCAGTTTAATTTGATAAAACACAAAGGATACAGATTCGATAACAGTCCGGAGACACATTTTTCTTTAGTTTAAAAAAAAAGAAATCGGAATAGCAAATCACTCGTGTACCTACTAAAAACATTTATAGTCATAAGAAATATATATATAATATTTTTATTGCTGAGATTATATATATGCATAGGAAAGATACGAAATACTAATACGTACATTAAAAGCATTGCTAACTCTGAAGAAGTTCTTTTGAGGTTTGAAACAGCTTACACAGATTTTTTTTACATTTTGTCATTCAATTATCCACAATTAAAGGTTTAGTGTAATAATAACTGTTGGGTGTTTAGATGTTCAGTGTAATAATAGCTGTTGGGTTTCAATGCTAACTGGAGGTATTCTAGTCGTCTGTATGAAATCAGAGAGTGATTATCAAAAAAGAAAAATAATTCCCTATGTCGACACATGTGAGAATGATCCAAGTGAATGAAAGCGTCTTTCCAAACACTCCACACATCAAGAACTCAAATATAGATTTTAAGATTTAAAAATTTAAATAAAAAGGAAGTGTTTTACATTAATTTCTATCTCAAATACCGTGCTAAGTATGAATTAACGCTATGCATTGTCGGTTATTACGGCTATATAGTGTTGAATACACCGGTTCCCGTCCGCTCACCCAAGTTAAGAAACATCGAGCCTGGTCAGTACTTAAATGGGTGACCATTTGGGAATACCAGGTGCTATAAACGTAAGGACCAAAAATGGTCCACCGGTCCTCCAGGTTTGGGGGTTGGGTGCAGGGCTAACAACCCTGTCCCGTAAAAAACAGTTTGTTACAGAAACAGCAACAAAAAGTTGCTGCCCTATGCACCATCTGGATGTGATGATGGATAAATAATGATGATGATGATGATGATTGTCGGTTATACGCGTTCAAATTCAAATGCCATCTGCCGTACCTAATCCTGCATCAGGAAGCCCTAATATGGCGTGAGATGTTAATTTTCTAAACATTGCTCTACGGTAAGTTCTCGCATATTTATTCAACTAGGTCTGATACAGTAGCTGGTGAGGTAGCCAATGAAGAATGACACTCTTTTGATATTTGCGCATGCGCACTTAACAGTATAATGTAAGTATCAATTTCTTTGGCTTTTGTGCAACTGTGTTCGATTTCGTCAGTCATTTGAGAAAGAGAGAGAGAGAGAGAGAGAGACGCGATTCTAGTTGTGAGTCCATAAGTAATTTTAATTCATGTCACTAGAGATGCAAAAACTGAACTTGCCTTCAGCTAAAGAATGGAGTAAAATAGTGTGACTAACTCAGCCTTCAAGGTAGATCTTTCTTTCACGTACAAGAACCAAAAGAAACATGGCGGATAGCTTCGCGGCCTAGATTCGCTGACGTGTCGCGCTCTGGCAGAGGCGAGAACCTTTTGAAAGTCATAAACAATGAGATCGATGAAATGGAAATAAAAGATGGGGAGGCAGAGCTAAAAATGAAGAGACATCGTCAAGTGACACGACCTTCCCCTGCCACGTCCCACCTCCCCAAGAATGTCGACTCTAGGGAAAAAAAGAACATCAAATAATATTTTAAAATAAGAAACCCGTAGAATATTATCTGAGACGTGTCATCACTCGTACCCAATCAATGAACCCATCAGACGAATATCCTCATCATTTTTATTACCATGTTTTGACCGAAATTCTCTTCGGCTTTCGACACGAGTATGCAGCAACGTGTAACTGTAAGACATCATGTTTGTGCTTCAGACACACGCTTCCTCTCTTATTTTCTGTCGGGACGCACATCTGCTTTACTAAGACTTTCGAACAGTATGCCGATAGACATCCTTTTCACCATTTAAAGAACAAGGATGATTGCCCAAATATAAATAGTAATAAGATATAATGTCAGATTAAAAATATTCAATAATTGCTTAAAATATCGACTACAAATGATATTCGTGAGTGATGTGCTTTTAAGTACAAGTTTTTTCTAATTGTTTTTCCGGTCTTTATATATATATATATATATATATATATATATATATATATATATATATATATTCAAACAAAAAGGAGCATGTAGGGAAAATTCCAAGGAAAATCCTATTAATATTAATCTTATTAATACTAAAACTGATCAAGCCAGAGGGCTCGATGTAAATAAAATTATCTATTTACACCAAGCTCACTTATCTATTTACAGAGCCAAATATGTATATTTTTTTACAATACAACTTCAAAAATCACATGTGCCGTATGATCATTTCTGCGAAGTAAACTCGCTTCGTCAGCGACCGTTTATTATGGAAATTCATACACAGGGAGTTCACTTAAAAAGAAGGAAAGGAAAAGGAAAGAAATAAGAAAAAACAATGAGGAGGGATTTAAAAAAAGAGTAGATTATGTTAGAAGGTAGGCATCTAGACGTTATTAAAGAGGGTAGGGAAGAGGGGGAAACAGAGAGATGGCGAAATGGATTCAAACTCGATCTTTGACAAGGGCGCGTAAAGATTACATATGTGTAAAGAAATTAAAAATAGGGGTGTCACAGGAACGGAAGTGGGGGAAAGGGAAACGAAAAAGATAGGGAAAAAGTTATAGGAAAGAGGGGATAGAAAAAAGGGGAATGAAAAAAGAGAGAAAGAGAGGAAACTTACTTTGGATAAACAGCCGTAACAATTGTTAGCCAAGGAGAGGGGAAAGAAAAAGACAGATACATAAAAAGGAAAAAAGTGAGGGAACGAGAAATAGAAAAAAATAGATAACAGGACGTAATATTTGACTCTGCCAAAAGTTTCTTTAAACATTTTTTACGTTTAAAGCAATATGGTCTGACTATTGTTGAGATCAAATTTATTTACTTTAAAATCTACCAAAGAAATAAAAGAGAAGTACGGAAAAAGAAATATTATATTGGTAGGGTTATAAATAAAGGATTTTTAATATATAAAAAATATTTAAAAAACATATAATAATATATATAAAAAAGAAACGACAAATACCTAAGACAGAAAAATTAACTGTTATAGGGAATCATAAAGATATAGATAGTTGTAATGTACATTATAGTTACTTTTAAGCGGCCTCAATATATCAGTGAAGCATATGATATCAGTGAAGCAGTAAATTGACTTTAAAAATATTTTAAAATTACATATATATGTATATGTTGTGGATCTTCGCCGCAAAGTTGTAGTGACCGCTTTGTAAGTAAGGTTCAAAACAATGCATTAGTATAACAAGAAGCAACAGAAGTGTTATCAATGCGTAATATACAAAGAAGTCCGAAGGTATTATTACGCCAGCAAGAGGAAGAGTTCATTCCTCGTAGGAGGGCACCATAACAATATATATATACATATATATATATATATATACATATATATATGTGTGTGTATGTATGTATATATATATATATATATATATATATATATATATATATATACATATACAAAACCAATATAGTAATAAAATAAATTAAAATTAAATAAACACATATATACATTTATATATAGTTTCAAAATTAGATGTCTGACCGTACTGATGAGCTGTGATATATATAGGAAATAATGACAAACCCATGAAAACGGAAGGGGATAATGGAAAAACCTATCTAATTAATATAAAATATAAAATAAATAAAAATAAAATAGGGATCTCAGTGAATATTATCCAGAGCAATATGGAATATAGAGAAGAAAACTTAACGCATAATAAAAGAAAAGTTCTAAATCTATAAATTATTTCGGCAGTTGTAAAAATTATAAACTTCTTCAAACCCGAAAAGTCAAAAAATGATCAGTTTGTAATTTTTACAACTGCCGAAATAAATTCTAGATTTAGAACGATTAAATTATGTGCTGAGTTTTCTTATATATATATATATATATATATATATATATATATATATATATATATATATATATCCTGTGGCACCAAGAACAGCTCCTTCAGGAATACAAAGACGCCTCAATTGTTCACCTCTACAAACGGAAAGGAACAAGAAAGCATTCGACAACTACCGTGGCATCTCATTGCTCTCCGTTGCAGGAAAGATACTCTCTAGAATTTTGCTGAACCACCTAAACATACATTTCTAGCAAGACCTGCTACCATAGAGCCAGTGTTAATTTATGGGTGGACGCAGAACAGTGAACAAGATCTTTGCTGCGCAACAACTACAAGAGAAGTGTCAGGAGCAGAACGTGAGTCTCAACACCACTTTTGTGGATTTGACTAAAGCCTTCAACACTGTCTCCAGCTAGGGATTGTGGCAGATCATGGCCTAGTACAGATGCCACCTCCAAGTTCATCTCACTGGTCCAGCATTTCTGCGACGGCATTTGTCCAAAAGTCCAGGACGACGGAGCCTTTCGTGAGACAAACGGCGTAAAGCAAGTCTACGTACTGGCCTCAACCTTGTTCAGCATGATGTCCTCTGCCATGCTTATCGACGCCTTCTGGGACGGTGACATCGGAGTTGACTTCAGATGCCTAACCGAAGGAAAGCTCTTCAACTTGAAGAGGTTGCGACACAAAATCAAGGTACGGGAGGGCACAGCCCGTGCCTTGGTTTTGGATCTGTTCTCCAAGCATAGGATGACTTTGGCCTTACAATCTCTACCAGGGAAATCGAGTTCCTGTATCAGCACCCTCGGGGGCCACCTACACGGAGCCAGTCATCACGGTCAACGAACAGAAACTTGCTGTGGCTGACAATTTTATCTATCTTAGAGGGAACCCTGTCACGCTCTGCCAACATCGACGAGGAAGTGGACTACAGGATTGTCTGAGCCAGCGCAGCATTCGGCAGACTTCGTGACAGGGTCTAGGAGCGGCGTGAACTCAACCTGCGGACCAAACTGAAGGTGTACTGCACGGTGGTGCTTTCTTCCGTACTGTACTCCAGTAAAACGTGGACCGTCTACAGTCGCCATGCCAGACAGCTGGGCGCCTTCCACTTGACATGTCTGCGAACGTTACTCCGCATCTAATGACAAGTTCCAGACACGGAGGTAATCGAGCAAACCAAGATGAAGAACATAAACACCACACTCGTGCGCTCCCAGCTTCTATGGTCCGGCTATGTATACCGCATGGAAGACAACTGTTTCCCAAAGCGTCTCTTCAACGGGGAGCTCAAGGAAAGGAAGCGATCTCATGATGGACAAAGGAAATACTTCAAGAACACCCTAAGGCCTTCTTGAAACACTGCAACACCTCCCTATGTTTCCTGGAAATAAACTGCACAAGACCGCTCTGCTTGGTGCGCCTCGGGGAAAACAGGCGTAGTAGACTTCAAAGTAAAATGCATCGAATATCTGCAGCAAAAGCCAGATATTCAATGCGCAAACTGCAAGCAAAAAATTCACAGTAAAGCTTGGCGAGATTAGCTATATCAGCGCGATAATATCTAATAATAATATGTGAAGAAATATGGTCATCTTCGCAAACATCATATATATATATATATATATATATATATATATATATATATATGAAATGAAATGAACTATCAATTATTTTATAGTAACCTGTGCGTATTACGTCTTTCGGCATGACTATTCGAAATAAGGCCGGCACTTTATAATAAATTTTAAAAGAAAACTTAATTGTCCAATCTGAGTACCCATTGTAATAAATACTAAAAATGAATTAAAAATATGTCCATGAATATATATATATATACAGTACAGTGCAAAAGATTTAGGACAAGAACTATTTTATCTTTTATGAGGTATCAAAACAAAGTTTAAAATCAACCCTGTCCTAACACTTTTGCACACTACCAGTAGTGTGAAAAAGTATTAGGACAGGGGTGATTTTCCTAAAAACCTCACTGAAATTCAAATACAGGGTGAAAAGCTAAGTAAATTGCTAATAAATATTATTTTAAACTAGATGTAAAAGAAATGTATTAAAAAGAAGTTACATTTAATTTTTCCTATTTTCTATTAAACAAGTTATTTTGAAAGTATTCATTATTCTATTATCCTTGGGAACAAATACAAGCTGCTTGGTAGGAGATACCATTAGATACATTGAAGAAGCTTGTGATGTCAATGCCTGACAGAATGAAGGCTGTGATCAAAGCAAAAGGCTATTATACTAAATATTAAATTTATTTTGTAACAAGTATTTTTTCTTGTTAAAGCATTTGTTGAGTAAATGAAATGCAATTAATTAAATTATTTTCTGTTAATATGCCTCATAAAAGATAAAATCGTACTTGTTCTAATACTTTCCTACCACTGTATGTACAGGATACTCCTTTGGATTCTTAGATAGATAGATAGATAGATAGATAGATAGATAGATAGATAGATAGATAGATAGATAGATAAGTATAGGGTAGGTATGGATGGAATGATATTCCGTATCCGAAGAAACACTATTCTTAAAAAGTGCACAATACAAAGTAGAGCCAATAATATTTATGCAGAAATTATTACATGAATATGTTATAATATCACTACAAAAGTAGCTATTTTGTTTCGATACTACTTGTGTCTTATCAAGTAATGAGCTTTATTTCAAGTTGAAGAGTTTAAAAGGTTAAAAACTAGCCCAACATCCTTAATCATATATATATATATATATATATATATATATATATATATGCCATTATCATCTTTATCATTCTTGTAACCTAATAAAGTTACTGAATGAGAAATAAACAAAACGAAGGTTGGAAAATGAAATATCAATCTTTATAATATCAACAAAATACAATACTCGCCAGCTACGCCAAATAGATAGCCACTGATAGTGATGAACTTCAAAACAGCAGTATAACTTCCCCACTTCACAATAACGTCCAAAGTATTTATTAAGATTGGGACATACCCATTAATGTTCATAGGTATATATATATATATATATATATATATATATATATATATATATATATATATATATATAAAAGCAGTTTTTAAAAAATGGGGATTTAAATATAGAGCTATAAATTATATATAAATAATAAATATACATTTTATTTCCTCACCAGTATCACAACTCTGAGTTTCAGACACAACATAAACTTTAGTTATTGAATTGAGACCGTTACATAATTTAAATATGCTAAATATATCGTAATGTTCTATATTTTATATAAGGAAAGTGATGAGCTAACAAAATATATATTTATTAATGTGTGTGTGTGTGTGTGTGTGTGTGTGTGTGTGTGTGTGTGTGTGTGTGTGTGTGTGTGTGTGTGTGTGTGTGAAAGCGAAGCAGAGACATGGAGAGATTTTCTCTTCCCTTTGCATTACTCGAACAAGTCACGTTGGCATGTGACAATGCTGAAGAGATTAATTCTTTAGCCTCGCTCATAATTGAAATAATGTCACATTGGTCAAATTGAATTCAGTTGTAAATGTTCCCTAGCCAAAGTGAATTTATAATATGAGTCATCGTGAATGCAATAGTTTGTGGGATGACACTTTATCTTTAGTCGATAGATAGATAGATAGATAGATAGATAGATAGATAGATAGATAGATAGATAGATATGAACAGACTGAGATGTATATAAACAGACTGAGATAGATAGATAGATAGATAGATAGATAGATAGATAGATAGATATGAACAGACTGAGATATATATAAACAGAATGAGACAGATAGATAGATAGATAGATAGATAGATAGATAGATAGATATGAACAGACTTAGACAGATAGATAGATAGATAGATAGATAGATAGATAGATAGATATGAACAGACTGAGATGTATATAAACAGACTGAGATAGATAGATAGATAGATAGATAGATAGATAGATAGATAGATAGATAGATATGAAAAGACTGAGAAAGTAACATCTAGCGGAGATTGAACTCGTTAACTAAATATCTTTGCACAACATTGATCAACATCAGACACCCTCCGATGTTTTACTTACATAAGCATAGAAATATGCATTTATCTATGTCCATCTCGGCAAGTTCTTGTAGTATATTGCCTATTCGAATAAGAATAGAACAGTAGCCGTTGTGTCAAAATAGATAAATGAATGAACGTTTCCGCAACACATCTGCAAAATATCATCAATCAAAAAAAGACACATTACTAAGCTTTTTTGTTTTACTCGGAATCAAATTGAACCTATTTATCATTTTTTCATGCTAGTCATTCTAAAAAGATTTGAAATGCTTTCAGATGATAAATCGAAGTGTGTTAATCTCAAACTGAAGGATTTGCATCATTTTCCAGCCGTGATTCCAGATTTACAGTTTCCAGCAGTTTTAAGATTTTCCATCATTTTACACAGATTTTCAGATTTTCACTTATGTTTGACGGTTTTGACTGTCTTCTGTTACAATGTCAGCTGAAATCAGCTGTTTCATTTTTTTTCGAAACTAACTTACGTGCAAATCTTCCTCTATGTGCTTTGTCAATTCAGGAAGTAGGCGATCATGGCTTTCTACGTCTGCCTATCCCTGTTGGCTGTTAGCCAGTCAAGTACGTTACACGCAGTTTTCCCCTGTCTCTCCTTCCCTCTATCTGACCTGTTAGTAGCCGGTTCACTTAAGTGACTGACTGATCTTATTCTTCATCAACATGATTCTTTCCGAATTCGTCTAACCTTCAATTTCTATTGTCCAATTTGAAATCATACAAGTATAAAATCAAAGACTCATGATTAAGAATCATTCGTCATGATTTTACAAGCACATCACCATCATCATCATAATCATCATCATTTATTCAGTTATTGAATTTTGCGCTTCGATGCTCACCATCCCGCACTCTTGTAAATGGGGTCCATGTTAATATTCAAGGCAAAATAGAGCAATGGCCTGCCGGTTCCTTTTTCACCGGGGATGTTGATGTTACACCGTCCCTCCTCTCCGAATTTTCTCTGCCCACTGGCAAAACCGTTGACGTATGAACCGCAGCACAGGTGGATTAGGAAGCAGTGTTTCCCTTCACCGGTCAGGTCGAGAAAAGTTCCTGACTACCTTGACACAGCTTAGCCAGCAAATAGATCACTTTCACCGGGGTGTGGCCGTCGCGGTACCCATGCGACTTATTGGAGCCATATTTAAGAATTGGATTGAGACGGTAGTACAGTTTCGCATCCCAACTCAACTGAGTCAAGCTTGATCGACCACTTCGCTGTAATACCACTGACGAGACACCTCACAGACAACATTTAACAAACATCATAATTCTGCAAGTTCATTCCGTAGTTAGTGCTTTAGTCAAATAACACGTACGTTACAAAATACCTATACCTCATAAATACCTATACTCTATAATTAATGGACTATTCCTTTTTGATCGCGAGTAAAGACAGAAAAGACATATCAGTGACGCCGTTTGCGTTCAGTGAAAGAAAGAAAGAAAGAAAGAAAGAAAGAGACGATAGAAGAGGCAATAAAGTTCTCATTTGTTTAACGTCTACTTCCGTGAAAGGAAAAACTCAACAACTTTAAATGTTTTATTTTATACTCACTTGCTTCTTAAATAATAACCGAAATTCATACTTCAAATTGTTATTGCAATATTTTGTTAAAGTTGTTAAGTTCAAATATTTAACGATTCGATTAAGGAATTTCCACAAGTATTTTCTAATCATGAAATTAACAACTTGCCTTTTTCAATCATTAACTTAAGGATTATGATTCCTCAAAAACTAAATAGTTAAACGATTTACTTAGGGAATTTTCACCAATATTTTATAATCGCGGAATAAGCAGAAACCTTATTCCAACATTAACATAAGGATTATGATTCTTCAGAAAATTCAAATATTTGACAATGCAATTGGCAAATTTTCACGAGCATTTTATAATCGTGGAACTAGCAACGAGATGATTTATCGATAAATATTATGATATATTAGAAAATACAAGTAGGAAGACCTTGGATTTCCACGCGTACTATTAGTTAATTTAATTCTTTGTATATGTGTATTGAATAATCAGCTTATTTTGCTTGAAGCTGAATTAAAAATTCAAAATATGTTAATCTTTTAACAAAGCGTTTAAGTTGTGAAGCGTAAAATTATCTAATTTCCTCTCAAACGATTTCGTACCATATTTTTTTATTGATATATTTTCTTCTCATATTCCTCATTTTCATTCTTACATTTATCGTGCACTGTGTTATTTTGTAATCTGTTTACAATTAGATTTTAAACCTCTCTGCGTCGACAACAAATTATTAACGCCATTCCTCCGGGTGACGAATGTGTTTTGTTTTTTTTACTCTATAATTTCTTGAGAACAAATTTACGAATATGTAATTTCGAATTCTTGAAGGAATTTCCAAAATTTATAGATTTACAGAAAGTAAACTGCGCGTGCGTGTCTATAGCAGACATCGTAAAAATTGACCCCCCTCCCCTGTGGATTTCAAGGCATTATTGATTACTAGCAGTATAGCCCGGTGTTGCTAGGGTGTAATGAAAGCTTTAAAACTAATCCATGGTCCTGGAGCTCAGACTCTTTGGACGTTGGCAAGAAAGACTAAAAAGCAATAGTTGTTTCCAGTTAAAGCGAAACCGTAGACTGAAAGAAAAATGAATGGATGTAAGTCAAATTTTGATTTCCTGGTATTGATATCAAATTTTCTGCACTATTGTAAGAACTGTAATCTTGAAACTTCTGAATATCGTTTCTTATGTCTTTGTCTTTGTCTATGAGTGTATCAAATTTAATTAAAGTCTGATCACTCCTTCTATAACCCGATTTTTTCGATTATCGATTTTCGATATTCATCGGGGGTACCTCAACACAAAACCTAGCTAAGAACACTCGCAGACGTTTATAGTACAACTGTGTAAATTTTCAAGAAAATCGGACCAGCCGTTTCGGAGTCTATAGGTAACGGACACACACACACACACACACACACACACACAAAGTTCCATTTATAAATAAGTTTAGATTTTCAGCCATTCTTCATACAGTCTGGGGAGTTAGGTGGCCAGATGTAAGGGGTGATGTGGTGGCAGAAATTGTCTGACAGCCATGACTGGGTTCTCCTGCCTGTGTGGCATGGTGCAGAGTCCTGTTGCCGACATAGTGTCTTCCAGCATCCACCATCTTGACCCAGTCCAGCACTACGTCGTGTTGAGAAGAATGAAGGCAACACTACTTTTCTGGCTATGGACTTGATTGACTTGGAGGGATCGTTTTCAATTATGGCCTGGGTATCACCAACAAATTTCGGGAGTTCTTTTCTTATGAATACTCTCAAAGTAAATTTTTTGTGCAGCAGTACCTTCGTAATCACCATTAGACTCGTCCAACTCTTTTCGAATGTTCTGCACTGTCTACAGATTGACACCCAAACACGCTGAAATGTTCGTATTGGAACTTTTAAATACCAATTAGTACAGCACGCCGCTTCCAAATTTCTGGAGGAGTTAATTGCAACATGGTCGTTAGTATTTATATTATAAAATATTGAAAATTAAAAAATGATTTGCTCTTTGTTTCTTACTATGTAATTACAATTCTATGTAATGAAAATAATGCATTCTGCAAAAAATTAGTTATTGAAGAAATTTACATTTTTTGCTTTGAAAGTCCATAAAAATATCGAACTCTATCTCGCACTTTTTCTCTCCCGTAACTCTCACGAAGTTATGTAATTAACTGCAGAATTTTTTGTCGAATTTTGGCTGATTTTCTTCCTTTACTGAAACTTCCGGCGATGTACTTCCTGATCTGAGAGTAACAAGCGTAGAAATACAATAGCGCATTACTTTCATTTCCGGAAGTACATCGCCAGAAGTATCAGTAAATGAAGAAAAATAGACAAAAAATTTGCCAAAATTCGTTCAAATGCGCAGTCCGTCATTCTGCAGTTAATTACATGACTTCGTGAGAGTTACGGGAGAGAAAAAATGCAAGATATAGTTCGTTTTTTTTTTGTTTTTTTTATGGACATTTAGATAAAAAAAAAAAAAAAGGTAAGTTTCTTCAATAACTAACAGTTGATTTGAATTCAGCATATACATTTGCACAGAGATAATGCTATTTTGGATGAATTTGAAAGGGAAAAGCGATGGGACTTACAACGAAAATTTACCTTTTTTTTTATATATATAGTCGATGCAAATGATCACAGTCTCGTTTAATCGTGTCCAGTCTCGTCGTCTCTATCTTAAACCGTAAAATAAATCGTCTGCATTTTTTACTGGAAGCCATTTTGTCATGAATACCGATTCCCATTGGTGCATTTGTTTTATTCATATCATGTGATCTCTGAGTAATTACAGCCTTATATACTTTCCGGCAAATGTTAATATCAAAATTATCCAGGGATTATTTGATATTTTTCTCTCTTTAAAATTCTTAATAATTTATTTATTCGTTATTTTTATTTTCTTAATTCAGATTTTACTTTCTATACTCTTTTCCGAGAAATACTCTAAAATACAATGACCAGACTGTCGCACCTAAAATTCGCTGGTGAGTATCAGTAGTACTTTCTCTGATGAAAGGTTAATGGCTAAATGAATGTTTCCCAAACAGGAAAGATTCGGTATTCATTGACCCAAGAGTTAGCGTTATATACAGCTGTAAATCATATAATCTTTCTCTTAATAGAGTTTTTTTCATGAAAATAGATTTCTCGATCCCATTAACAGTTATTTATCTGTGGAGAGTTTTTCTTGCTAACCTTTTATTTGAAATAGTATGGAATGATAATATTTTGATTATGTCATTATTTTCTATTCTAGTTACATGTACTATCCATTTTAGTTGTTGCTACTTTTGGAAGTTTTCAATTGATGCGGTCTTTGTTATTTGGTGAAGTTCTTTATTTTTTATTTTGTAACGCTGGTCTACAAAGTCTAATGAAGGATGATCTTCTCTCCGATTTACATATTTCGCTTGCTCGAAGCACTTTTTAATCATTGATCTTTAAAAAACGGTTGTTTAAAAAGCTGACAGTTGAGATATTTTTGAACGGGTTTGATGCATGACATTCATATGAAATCCTTGATCTAATAAGATCCTTTAAGATCATGACTTCACTTTTTAGGTGAATGTTTTGTTTTTTAAGAAATTTTCGGTATTGTGCAAAACTACCTCTATAGTCTATGTTCAATTTCATGATCTGAAAACTAAATTTGTCATTACTGATTCATATAACGAGGCACTTGAAGAGTTTAATATTTATTAATTTTACATCCTGAATTGTTGTGATGGATTTAGGATAAATGCTGTTACTGGTTTCATTGAAATTGCAGATCATTGTTTCTATTTTAAAAGTCCTATTTTTGGAATACTTGGGAAAGAAGAATGTTTTCTCTTATTATTATTTGAAGAACTAAATATCCTTTCTGTTGCAAGGTCAGTTGGGTCAAACTGAACGAAAACATATTGTATTTAATAAAAAATAAAACAATGCATTTTATACGCATATATAAAACCCATGTACACACACGCGCAAACCCACATGTGTGTGTGTGTGTGTGTGTGTGTGTGTGTGTGTGTGTGTGTGTGTGTGTGTGTGTGTGTGTGTGTGTCATTTCACCCCCAGGCAAAGCAATAAAGCTACTAAGACACTAGGGGATACTGAGTGTTAGAGAATATGAGAAAAAAAAAACAATATTAAGGGGAGTGAACAATAAAAGAACAGAAATTAAGAAGAAAGACGATAACGATTGGGACTGAATTTAAATTTCTAAAGATCAAAGTTAACTCGTAAAACAAGAAACCAGAAGAGAGTTCCACGAGTGAGAAGTGCGATAAAAGAAAACCGTTACATAGAACTTAAGTACATGTGTTTTTGTATGTGCCTAACGGGTTTCACCGTTTGTCTCATTAAATAAATGTATAATAATAATAATAATAATAATACGTGTGTATATATGTGTCTGTGTAAGGGGTGATGTGGTCGCAGAAAATTTTCTGACAAGCATCACAGGGTTCTCCCGCTTGTGTGGCATGATGCAGGGTCCTGCTGCCAGATGTAGTGTCTGTATAGAGTCTGATGCCTTCTGAAGGAGGAATGGGGGTAACACAACTTCTCTGGCTATGGATCCGATTGGCTTGGAGGGATCGTTTTTAATAATGGCCTTAATATCAAACTCTTTTATTATCAGAACAATTGGGTGAGTTTTCTGTTGTGCTGTATCTTTGTAATCACCATTAGACTCATCCAACTCTTTCCGAATTTTCTGCACAGTCATCAGATTAACACCCAAACACTCTAGTGTGTGTGTGTGTGTGTGTGTGTGTGTGTGTGTTCATATTGTCTTCAGCGTTTGCTTCATTAAACAAACTATTTCTTTAAAATCTCCCTTTCATAGTTTCGTGTAGATTTACGGTGACTGTGTTTCTCTTGGGGCAATAATTCCACAAGACTGGGTTTCGGGTTCCTTGTAACACCCCAGTGGACGTCCGAACAATTTCTCCGGCGGCCGTTCTCCACACGGTGATATTGCCGGGAGTTTGTTGAAAAAGTCGGAGTCTCAAGCTGGAGGTACAAGATTAAACTATAAGGAACGAACTTCTACAACTTGGATGAGTTAAAACGATGCTTTATTTCGTTTAGGGGCAGGCGATGTGATACACAGCTCTAACTCTAATTAATGGAGATCAACTGCCGAACTGACCGACTAAAGACGAACGGAGTTTCGACTTCAAGCACACGCCCGGCTAACTAACTAACTCAACTTAACTAACTGATCGGCTCGGAAAAATCACTTGTATTTATTTAAATTAATTCGGAAATGCTTAGACCCCCCCCCCCCCCCTCTAAGCGATAAGCATTGGCGACTGTAAGTCCAAAATTTCAAGGTACTTAAATTTTCCTTCTTTTGATGTGTAAACATCCCGGCAAATATCCGGTATTTTCTAGGATTTTTTAAATCTTTTTATCTTAATAGAGCGTCCTGTGAAGGCCGCGGGATGTTTTTATAGCCCTGACACTTTGTAACCAGGCGTTTTTTTATTGCCTGGAGAAAGCGAAAATTCTATTATCTTTTCTTTATTTTCTTAATATATGGTCAAGATACAATAAAGACACTCAAAAATCTATTTCCTAAACTTTATCTTTTATCACATCAAATCACTTAGTCAAATATGTACCGTAAGACTGGTAGGATTTAACAGTAGTCTGATACCCTTTTCTCTTCCACAAATTTCCTTATAAAAGAAAAAGCGTTTATTATTTATTTATTTTTTCTCTTCGTTTTCACGAAACACATGTTTTTAACCTATTTTCTATTTTAATCTATTATAATAAAATACATATTTTACAAATCCACCTTAATATACGCCTAGTTATTGTGTCACATCCTTCTAAAGTCTTCTTCAGCTCTATACTCCTAACACTTGTCCTTTTCTACACTAATATAACTCCACACCGTAACTCTCTACCTTAAGTGGCTTTTGGGCCTTGTATTGGGTGAATATTACGAAAAATAAAAGGTCAAGTATTGAAGTGTTCAAGGAAGAATTCAGGCGGGAATCTGTTTCCCAAAATAGCAATTATTTTGAAAAAGAATGGAACTTTCTTCTAACCTTTAAAAACATTGAGGAAATAAGGATCATTCAATTCCGTGGATGTCGTATGGCGTGTATTAGGTGAACCGATTGAGCTCAAAAATGAAGCTTAATTCTGGAATGCTGCAATATAAGTTGTGCACCTGCTGAACTTATATATATTTTGGTGTCATAATCATCAACTTTAGTTCGAATTAAAACTCAATTCATTTTCTATATTTATCAAAATAGAACCGCCACTTCTACTCCCTCAGTTTCTTTTCTCGCAATTCCTGCCTGAAGAACTCCCTTTCGTTTACTTGCTTCCCTAATAACTACAATCTTCAAAAATATAAATACAACGTCAATCGCCATCTTCTGTCTTCTTGAATTCTGTTCAGCTTTTGTCCTTTCCTCTGAGTTCGAATTCCAGTAGAGTTCATTCCATTCACTTTTGTGTTAATTCCCTTGGCAAAACTATGAATTCCATTTCTTCTGAACCCCGCAAGGTATGAGTAAATAGTAGGACAGACTGGGTTCTATAGCCTTGGGTGGACAATAATATAGGAGAAAGAAAACTGAATTCAAACCAACCTAGGGAGGGGTTGGGATCCATCAGGCTATCTTGATTAAGACTGGTCACTTCCACTGCAGCTGCACTACTTAGGGTACCCTTAAGACTCTAATGAGACACGAGATATATCACACATATCATAATCATCCCTATTTTAGGTCTTTTCTTTCGCTTTCACCCCCTGTAACCCTCTGCACACAAGGCTTTCCCGCCTTGTTTGGGGTGAAATGATTTAATACATATACAGGGTGTCCATAAAACCCGTGTGCACTTTTAAAAAATTATAACCTTATTTGTATTTGTGGTAGAAATAATCTGTAAAAAATAAGCTTGAACAATTAAACTTGAAAGATAATACAGTGTTTCAACAAGATGGAGCTCCTTTTTGTCACTTTGCTCTGCCTGTTAGACAATTTCTAAATCAGGAATTTAAGCGTAGAGCATCTAGGTCCCCACCCTTTTACCGTTGAAATAGTTAAATGTAATCGTCACTTCTACACCAACAGTTTCTTTTCTCGCACTTCCCGCCTGTAAAACACACTTCCGTTTCGTTGCTTCCCAAATAGCTACAATCTCCAAAAATGAAATGCAACAACATTTGGCGTCTTCTGTCTTCTTGGATTCCATTCATCCTTTATCCTTTCTTCAATATCCCCTGTACACAGTTTTTTCTCACTATAATCCCCTGCGCAGTAGTGACGCTCCTACCTTTCTTGGGATAAAATGATTTTTAAAAAAAGCTGACCGAATGGATTTTCTTATTAACGAAATACGAATGGAATAGGGATCATTTGACCGAGTGTATGCTGCATGGCCGGTCTTATCTGTGATGCTCTGAACCGGTTAATCTAATGAATGTAGCAGCATTTGCCATGAAAATATCGATATAGCTATAGGCCTGCGACTATTCGTCTGTGGGTAAGGAGCTGTAGTGTTGAAAATTATTATTTCTTTAGTGCAACCAGTCATTTACCCCTTACCTTACACTTCCTTTTTTTTTTTTTTTTTTTTTTTTCCTGACTGACGTCGGAGCGCTCGTCTCTATAGCAGTGGTATAAAATTTCAAGCTAACAGGAACTAAATTTGGCTATTTTTTAAAATAATTTTTTTCTCTCTTTACTGTATCCCTCCTCCACCCAATTATTGAACATTCGTCTCCTATGTCTCCCGGCATCCTGTTTACGTGTGCCCTTGTCTGCCTGTCTGAGGTGAAGAACATTGAAGAGAGCGGATCTAGGGGCGGCAAGAACTTTCAATATATCAGACCCATTAAGTATAAACGTTATTAACAATGCTATTTTGATTTCAGCTCGAGGCGCCCAAAGCAAAACAAGAAATGAAGCTCATCATGTCAAAAAAGAAAGACACTTTGCAACTTCTGAGCAGGATTTTTTGTTCTTTCTGATTCAGGTTCGAAGTGTCTACCAAAGAAGCAACCAATCCGTTAGAATGATAATAGTCGACTACTTTCAGTGTGAACAACTGTTTTGCCACAATCTAGTTTTACACTAATTTTACGTTCAGAATTGCTTTCGTCGCGTAAAAAACACAATTTTGCGCCATTCGTTTAAGTGAAAGTGAGGAGGTTTTCTCCATAATCTAAGCCTAATTCACTACATATATATTGTCACGATGGCTGCTAATTTGGTAATGCCAAAATGTTTGATCATGAACCATGTGTGAATAATAATGGCTGATGCAATAACATAAAGCAATTGCATCATCTTTGCATGATGCAAGGTAATGCAGAAAAAAGTAAATAACCTTATTACAGCTAAGTGCTTTTAAACTTGTTGTTAATGAATCTAGATATAGTCAATAAATTAATAAAACTTCTAAAGACTTATCAATCGATGTACGTCAATGTTTTTCGAGCTAACCACTCATAAAGCTAAATCTATTGTATTATATATATATAAGAGAGTTTTGTAATTAGCTTGAAGTATTGTGTATATTAGGTGTATAGGTAGGTTTTGAAGGCTATCACAATGCGTTTAGTAAAATAAACGAAGGTTAAGAAGGTGTTGGGTATTACCTATTTATTATTCAAATATTTCGAGATCAGAATCTCATCTTCAGAATGGATAGGGGAGCTTGATTTCACGTCCGCTTGTGGACCGTGTCTTTCAACGAATGGTCATTTTTCGCTGCTACTGCTGTCCTTAATTGTAGTGTGTGTGTGTGTGTGTGTGTGTGTGTGTGTGTGTGTGTGTGTGTGTGTGTGTGTGTGTGTGGCTGTAAGTGTTTTTGTGTATGTATGTATGTGTGTGTGTGTGCATGATTTATGTATGTATGCGTTGACCGATAGTAGGATTTGGCTTTTTCGCATCTTTGTTAAAGTGATAGTGGGCGCCGTTTTACGATCTGATTATATCTGTTTGCTTTAATTTATGGTTTATATATGTGTGCGTTGACCGATGAGGTGTGTTTATTGCTACACTTTTTATGAATGTTTTTTGCTAAGGTTCTTTCTTAAACTAGAATTGTGACACACATCTACACACGAATAATAAACATGAATGTTGCTTGACAGAACAGGAACATATGAGATATGCATAACCAATAGCAAACAAACAACACAAAAATAAAAATATCAGATTTTTGTTTTCTCCTTCATATTTCATTTTCTGACGAACTACTAATAAACACGTAACGTTAAATTTATAAACGTTTCTTAATTGTTCTTTATTCTATTATTTTGGCAGATTCCTAATTCATATTAGATTTATATTTGGTCCCAATTCATATATATATATATATATATATATATATATATATATATATATATATATATAATCAGGAAACAAAAGTTATATATTTTTACAAATCCATTGGTAATACGGTATTTCGCGATCTCCCAGCCTCTTTTCAAAACCAAATTCATACAACAGTAGTTCTCTTTGAGTCTATTAGAATTTACCTTAGCAATTTTCAATAATTGTACTTTATATATATATATATATATATATATATATATCCGAGTTAATAGGGAACGAAGAAAAAAAACATTTTTGCAACGTCCAAAACATTAATTTAAAACAGTGCTCGATATATAATATATTGAGCTGTGAATATTTATTATAAATTATATTTTAGAACATGTACAATGTTTTTATATATCCACTACAAATCGTCCATTTGTTTTAACATTGAAACTACAATGTCTCATCAGGTGGTGAGACATTATCTCACTCCTGATGAGACATTGTAGTTTCAATGTCGAAACAAATGTACGATTTGTAGTGGATATATAAACACACATATGTTTCAATGTCGAAACAAATGTACGATTTGTAGTGGATATATAAACACACATATATAGAGAGAGACAGACAAAAAGACAGACAGACAGTGACAGAAAGTGGCTTCAAAAATGAAAGACAGAAAAACCGAGAGAGAAAGAATTAAGAAAGATTGAAGCATTAAATCTGCGCTGAATTTAAGGAACGAAATAATGGAAAGAAAGAAAAGAAAAATGAAGAAAGAGAAGGATAAACCAGACAAGAAAATGAGGGGGGGGAGAATAAGAACTGAAAGAAAGAAAGAAAGAAAGGAAAACAATGACCGTATCAGATAATGTATTTTCGACGATATAGCAAAAGACAAGAGACTACTGAAGAAGCCCAAATAGTACATGGCCAAAACGTTGTGAAAAACAACACAAAAAACAAGAAAATTAGTCGGCTGGAGCTGTTGCATTCTTGTACACTTACAACTGCACACAGTAACACACTACCTTGTGTGGCAACTTTTACTCTACTAACTGGTATGTCTACTTACCTCTATATCTTGGTCAGCCTATGAACTATTCAGCCTACCTTCGTACAATGCAATCACGAATTGATGAATAAAAAAATTGGTAACTACTTTTGTGATTTTTATTCTCTGGCATTTACTGAGATAAAACGCCGACTTCGATGCCGTACCAACAATTTCTGTCTCAAAAATTCTAGCAAGAAACAAAACAAACGTTCTTCACTGAAGAAAAAAAGAAAGAAATTTCAAAGCCGGGTTATAACTGTCATAAATCACCATTTTGTCCTCCTTGCTATGTCTTGTCAAGTAAAGGTACACATTTGGAAGAGAAAAACGTTAATTCTGCAGGCAACTGTCAACCAATCATATCTAATCTCCTACAATGACTCGTTGCCATGGATACAACTTCCTTCTAAAGCTTATTCTGATGAAACATCGCTGTTCAAATCATTTTTTTATTTTTTTTTTTAAATCAGGACTGTCCACTAAGCCGAACGTTACTCTTTCAAAAAATGTCAACCGTAAAAATCATTTTGTCCTGACGGAAAAGACATGTGAACACAAAGCTGTCATTCATGCAAAGGGACATAAACAGGAGGAGTGGGTATTCAGGACGAAAACAACCCTAAGAAATCCCAATAACAAACCCCGAAGAAATGACGCCGTTCGGCAAAAATAGTAGAATACAAACATACAAATAGTTAATAGAAAAACTTAATTGAAAATGTTGCCTAAGATTAAACGTTTTCGGTAGGTCATAACGAGTATCATAAAGAGCTTTTAGTAGATTATGATTAGTATATAGATATATGGATTTCTACCAAATTGCTATATATTCCAAAACTTAGTTCTACCGAATGTGGGTTTGCAAATCTTGTACATGTAATGTATATACATACAATGTATGTAGGCTGGATTTGGCTTCAGATAACCCGGGTGGTTGGTATACCCTAAAATCTAAACAGCCAAATTAAATATATATATTTTCATAAAATATTTTATTAATTTAAAATGTGTTGAATATATAAATTTGTTAAATGTATGAATTTGTTTAAATATATGTCTATTATATACATTGTTAAATATATAAACTTCTTGAAATTGTTCTTAACTTTTTGTTCGATTTTTAATAATTCGATTCGGCGTTAAATGACCCAAGATGGATTGATACGCCGTAAAAAAACAACCAAACCAAAACAGTATCATAATACTTTTCAATAAGTAAGGAAAAGTGGCATAAAGCATTTTCAGTAGGATATGACTAGTATCATAATACTCTTCAGAAAGTTAGGACTTATATCATAAACGGTTTTTAGTACGTTATAACTATTGTCATAATATTTTTCCGTAAGTTATAACAAGTATCATAAATGGTTATTACTAATCTATGGCTAATATCATAATACTTTTCAGTAGGTTGTGGCTAGTATCATAAAAGTTTGTCAATATGCTTTAGTTACAATTATAATATTTTTCAGTGGATTATGACTGGTATCATATTTATTGTCTTGATCTCAACGTATCGGTCTGTTTTCCTTATTTTCCTTAGGTGTATCCAGTAATCATTAAGTGTCGCGTTATTGTTCTTTTTCACTTCTGCGCAGTTATAGAACACCATGGCCTCGTTTTCACTTCGAAATTCCAGGTTTAAACCCGAAAGATTCGACAACATATCGAGCGATAATATTAGCAAATATGGAAAGCGTCTTTCATAGTGGCGTAGAAAATATACCGATGCCTCATTCAATTATAATAGCCATTGTAGAATGATGATAAGAAAGAGTTTAATATGATGCGAAGAGAATTCTGTTTTGTGTTTGGTAGGGTTAAACAGAAATTCGGCATTACAAATTACTGTTATTTGAATAACTTATTACTGCTCAATGCCAGCTACAATGCGCAAATAACTTGTTTGAAGGAAACAAACACACACACAAATATATATATATATATATATATATATATATATATATATATCATCCACATACAAGCCTGTTTTGCTGTATCACAGCTCATAAGTGTGGCTAGATTTGGTGTTAGTCGGAGTCACTACCCCCTTAGCCATAGGCGCATGGAATCAGAAAAGGGAAATTTTAACGTCTTGTATATAAACAGTGTATATACACGCCAGTCACCGAAAGAACTCAATTCATTTCTAAAGAGTAATGCTTACATATATATATATATATATATATATATATATATATATATATATATCAAATCCCAAAAAAGAAAGTGTATGTAAGTAAAATCCCCAAAACCAAATCCTATTAATATCAATTTTATTTAATATTAAAAATTCACATAGCGAAGGAGCCCAAAAACATATTCATACACAAGAGGTTTTAAAAAGAATGGAGGGGATATTAAGAAAGAAACAAATTTATTTAATCTTTGTCATCTAGACATAAAAAAAAATAGAGAAGCAGAGACAGAGATTCATTAACTCCTTCCGGTAGGTGCATTTTTGTACCATATGTGAATTGATACATTTTTGTTTTTGATCGTTGCTGAAGAAGCGAGAATTTTCATGCTGAAATAGCTGTCCAACGAATGTAGAATTCGGAATTTTGGGGTATAATATATATATATATATATATATATATATATAAGTGGTAACTGAGGTCAACATTAAGCAGAGGTAGTTAGTTTCATGTTTGAAATCAATCTTCAGGCTTGAAACTTTCGTTCAAGCATGGAACAATCTGCCTCCATTTCGTGTCTACTTTTATATTTACTAATATTGATCACTTTTACCTATAAATATAGCATATTATATATATATATATATATATATATATATATATATATATATATAGTCATCCGCAGACAGATCTGTTTTGCTGTATCACAGCTCATCAGTACGGTTAGACAACCGATTGCTTTTATCCAGGATTGAAATCCGACCGAATCGGAATCAGTCAATTCTATGGGCACTCGATAGAAGGAGGCAGACTTTTAGCGAGTGATATACCGTATATGCATACGCCCGTAGTTAGACTGTTTTAATTCATTACTGAATGAACGATGCGTAGATGCTAGAATAGCTACTGTTTTTTCAAAGTCTACCATTCTTCCTGAGTGCTCAATCAAGGTGTGAGACCATAAGTATATATATATATATATATATATATATATATATATATATATATATATATATATTCAAGATACTTTATTATAAAATTCTAAACATAATTAAAAACCATTCCAATGCGAGAAGCAATAACATAGATAGATAGATAGATAGATAGATAGATAGATAGATAGATAGATAGGAACAAGATGACATATATATGTCGATAAACGTAAAAGCCGAGATAAGTGGAAATTTGGAGAGCTATTCCTTCAAGCCTTTCATTGATTATTGGCCGCTAATTTTCTTTTTAAGACGGGAAATAAAACAGAAGAGAAACATTATGTCTGTTGTGATTTACATAGATTATTTGGAACCAATTTCAGGGTCTTTCACAACGTTTCGGTCGAAACATGACCAACCTCGACAGAGTTAAGAAAACGTTTGCACGGCCCTGTGAACCCTAACCTTTCGCTACATTAATGCCAGACGAACTACATTTCTAGGTTCCGCCTGTTCAAATCTTCACAACGAAGATCTGCCAACCCACGTACATCCTTATGCCTTTCATATTCAATTTATAGGAAGAAGTTTTATTCAGGTAGCTTCTTTCTTAGAACTGATGCATTGCCCAACGGACTCCCGAGAACATTCTTCCCCAGTCGCTATAACCTTAAGTTTTTCAAATCGAGAGTCAATCATTATCCTACATATCCTCATAATAGGCAAGTCTTATCTCTTACAACAATCTCATTTAGTAACCCGACTACCTTGAGTTACTCTTGGGCCTTGTTTGGGTGAACAATACAACACAATTTTTTTAAACACATGTTGCGCCTCTCTCCTTGTAGTTATGTTGAAACAGCGATATTCACTTTCCGACAAATCTCATTATTTCTTGCTTTTGCGTAGTCATACTGTCTGATAGTTATCGAATAAATAAGTCTACACACACCGTCAGCACCCACCGTCAGGACCACAGAACCCTGCAGCGTCGAGATTACGACAGCTTTTATATTTTCAACTTTTTATTTCTCTTCGTCTTTTTCTCAGTCTTGGTTCAAATGCAACAACTAATATAATCACACCAGCGATCCATATATTTCACATCGAAACCCCTTCGTTTTCTTTGTGTTCCGTAGATTAGAAGAAAGTTCCATTCAGACAGGGATTTTTTTTTTCAAAGAGCAGCTACTTTATACAACAAATTCCTAAGAATTTGCTTGCCTCCCAGAGAGTAAAACACTACACCTCCTTGGTCTCACACTTTCAGCGGACCTCAAATGGAATGACTATATCGAATCCATTGCTAAATCCGCTGCTATGAAAGTCGGTTCTCTGTGTAGGGCCCGGAAGTTTTTTCCGTCTAAATCTATCCTGCACATATATAAATCTACCATCCGCCCATGCATTGGGTACTGCTGCCATATCTGGTCGGGTGCCCCTGCTATTCTCCTCGGGCTTCTCGATAAGGTTCAGAGGAGGGTCTGTAATGTGATAGATACCGACTTGGCAGACCGCCTGCAGTCTCTCTCCCACCGGCGCGACGTGGCTTCCCTGTGTCTCTTCTATAAATACTTTCACGGCTTCTGCTCCGATGAACTTAGATCACTGGTGCCCCCTAAATACGAATTTCCACGAGATACTAGATTAGCAACTAGATCCCACCATTTTACAGTGAAACCGATAAAATGCAACCGCAACTTCTACTCCAACAGTTTCTTTCCTCGCACTTCCCGACTGTGGAATTCCCTTCCACACGATTGCTTCCCTGACGGCTACAATCTCCAGGAGTTTAAATGTAAGGTCAATAGACACCTCCTAACACACTAACCTGCTCCCATTCTATCAAACACTCTTCCCATCTGCCCAACCCTCATCCTCGGTATCCTTACTCATCTGTCACCTTCCTCCTGACATTCCCTATGTCTAACCACTCCTTCTCTTTACCTTCCCCTATGTAGCCCCATGCGCAATAGTGGCAGTGGAATGCCTTGCTTGGGGTGAGATGATTAAAAAAAAAAAAGAGCATGCTTTCCTGAACAATACAATTCTAACATTTTCAGATTCAGGTTTCCTGGTCTATTGATCCATCAATCTGCATACATCTTGATGTCCAGCCGCGGAACTGTCCTGTAGACCCGACTTCAGACAATTATCACGTCTTTATCCGTTTTTTAAAAAACGATTTTCTCAACGTTCATCATCATTATTATTATTATTTGGAGGAGGATGAGGAAGGGGAGATACTTGGGTTACGAGTGAAAATATTTTTCTCAGCATTTCATATTTCATTCCCGGAAAACTACAAAGTAGTAATTCTTGAAAAAAAAGAAAGACGCTTTAACAAATAGATGTAAATTTTTTTAAATGAAGAAACAGTCAGTCAAGTGCCATACGTGATACACGCTTTGGGTGATCATGTCTCGAAAGAGACATGACTGACTGGGCAGAAGATTATCCCGCAGTAGGTTGTCATTGCTTTCTGAGGTAGACTGGTTGCCAGTCAAAGCTATAGAACCCAATCTGTCCTATAATTTAACCCATAACTGGAGGGAAAAAACGGATTAATACCTTTTTCAAAGATATTTGTGCATAAGTGAATACAAGGAATTGAACTGGAATTCGAACTCAGCACCCCGATTTGTCGTTCCGAGTCGATATCCAATGCACGCATAATAATCAAGGAGATTGCAGTATGGAGAGTGAGGTGGCCTGATGTGGTTGCAGAAATTGTCTGACAGCCATGACTGAGTTCTGCTTGTGTGGCGTGGTGCATAGTCCTGTCGCCAGACATAATGTCTTTCAGCAGCCACCTTCTTGACCCAGGGCAGAACTACTTCCTCAAGGCTCTTGATGTAGGCCTCCGTGTTGAGGCTGTGGTTCTCATCAACAAATTCTGGAGACTTTTTTTTATCAGAACAATCTGAGTGAGATTTCCGAGCTGCCATACATTCGTAATCACCATTAGACTCATTTAACTCTTTCCGAATCCCCTCTGCACTATCCTCAAATTGACATCTAAACACTCTGAAATGTTCGTAATGTAAGTGAAGGCAAGGAATTCAACTGAAATTCGAACTCGGCTCCCCGATTTGTCGTTCTGAGTCGATATCCACTGCACCACCACGCACATCCGATAAATAAAGAAAACGTATAAGCAGGAACATTCCAATATTTTCTTTACAATGAACAGCAAAAATAAAATTAAAAATTCTATGAAAAGCTGTTGAGTTTTATTTCCATTAAGAGCCCGAAACTCGGAAATATGATAAAAAAAGAGAAAAGCAAAACTAAAATAATGTGAAATTAGAATAATAAAAGAATTAAAATAAAAACAGCATAAAAAGCGTTAATGAAACAATTCAGACAGTGGCTTCGTGGAATTATGACGAATGTTTATTTGGGGTTTTGTTTAATTTGATTTCTTTGTTTTAATGTTATTTTATTTGTCTGCTTTCCAACTTTGGACGTGTCTGATTAACAAGCCTCTTCAATCGCTTGTTGAGAGAAGCTTTCTGAGAATTTATCAAAACAAAATGCGTTTTTAATATCACAAGTGCTGTGCAGCAACAGTAAATTTCATTATTTAAGTGCTTTCTTTCATTAACAGAAAAGGTACATTCCTCTCTCTCTCTCTCTTACTCTCTCTCTCTCTCTCTATCTATCTATCTTTTCTCTCTATCTATCTATATCTCTTTTCTCTCTAACTCACCCTCTTTTTCTCAAGTTTTTCTTTCTCTATCTTTTTCTTTTTCTCTTTCCGTTTTTTCTTCAGAATTTATGCGTCACATTAGCTTCTCCCTTTCTTTTTCTCTTTCTCTCTACTCTTTCTCTATTCTTCGTATTCTACTTCATCTTCTTCTTCTGTTTCTTCTTTCCCCCTCACCCTCATCTTATTGTTCTTCTCCTTCTCTTCCTACTCTATTTTCCTTTTCTTTTTTACACCTCCTTTTCTCCACTTTTTTTCTTCTGCCTTTCTTCTTCATCTTCATCGTCATCTTTCTTTTCTTTTTCACTTTCTCCATATCCTTTCCCTCTCCTTCTTTTTCTTTCTTTTTTCTTTCTTTCTTTCTTTCTTTATTTCTTTCTTTCTTCTACTTCTTTTTTTCTCTCCTTTCTCTTTCTCTTGGCCTTCTCATTTTCTTCCTCTTCCTGCATTCCCTTTCACTCCTCCATCTCCTCTTCTTTTTCGCCTTCTCACTTCCCTCCTCCTCCTCTTCTTTCTTCTTCACCATTATATCAATCCGTACTAATGACCATGTGCCAGACGAAGATTAATAAATCCTTGATTTTACAATGCAGCTAGTTTTATGCACACTAGATGCTTTATACTTTTGTCCTTATGCCAGTCTCAGCGCGTGCTTACCTATGACATTTCAACAGCTTAAAAGCTTAACTTCCCCGATCTTTCACTTCACTCATTCACTTTTCCTTCCTTCCTTCCTTCCTTCCTTCCTTCCCCCTCTCCGTTTCCGCATTTTCCCTCCGTTCCGGCGTTTTTACTAGTAAGAGAGGAAAAGAGAGTAGTTTGGCGAATTGGATTGTTATCAGGCCTACAAAAGACTTAAATTTGTAAAAAGCAACTATAAATAAATCTGGTTTAAAATAATAGCACTAAAACAAAATCTAGGTCTCATGCCTGCACATATCGTTGGCGCATGCTCTGTAAAGGCCATAACGTCACAGGCAGCAACACAAAGTTTTATAAATTGTAGTTTTTGTGTTCTCTTGCAAACGCATTTAATACAAAGCAACGTTTGTTAACGTTAGTTTTAACTTTTTATTAAATTACATTTCGATCAGACTGAAAACATCAGAAAATCTTACTAAAGCTTCTGTTTTTGGGGAGACGATTAAAAGGCAACATGGATGAAAACAATCCCTCTCCCTTCATTTTTATTATTTCTTTGATATTTAAGTTCTAGGTCAGTCAGTCAGTTAAGTGCCATACGTGATACACGCTTGGGCGATCATGTCTCGAAAGAGACATGACTGACTGGGCAGATGATTATCCCGCAGTAGTTGCCATTGCTTTCTGAGGTAGACTGGTTGCCGACCAAGGCTATAGGACCCAATCTGTCCTATTATTTAACCCATAACTGGAGGGAAGAGACGGATTAATACCTTTCCCAAGGGTATTTGTGCGTAAGTGAATACAAGGAATTCAACTGGAATTCGATCTCGGTTATCCGATTTCTCGTTCCGAGCCGATATCCACTGCGCCACAAACTAGGTACCTCCACTTTTTCAGCATAAATTTTCGATACCTAAGTTTAAAATGAAAAAACATTCTTGAAGATTTCATTTTCCATTTAATTAAAACCATGATGATTAAATTTATTATTTCCATTAAGCAAAAAATTCTGGTGTATTTCAGATGAAAATTACATCGATTGGAAGGTCACATTTAGTTTTGATTTCTTAAAATTTTCTTAAAAGCGGCCATTTTCTTAATTTTAAGAAATTTGTAAACAAACAAAAATTCATCGATTTTAAAAATATTTCAAAAGATTTCTGACACTTTATTTTAGTAAAATTAGAAAATTGAAAGTTAAAGAAATATTATTTACTTATAGCATAAAAAAGTAATATACAACCAATTATTAACGATTGGTCGTGTTCATCTTATCGAACTTTGACGGACTGTTAAATGACGAGGCGATGACAGCTTTCTGCGCCTGAACATAAAAGCAACTTTCATGAAGCTAAGAGAAGGGACAAAACTCTTAAATTACGTAACCTTTTCATAATAATGGCAATTTTAAATAACGAACGTGTTAGGTAAATAAAAATTATTTTCAAAATAGTTCGGTACCTCTACATTTAATAATCTTTGCAATTTTGGACTCGTAAATTTTGTTTCCACTTAATTATTATATAACCTCCAGGGAACAAAAAACAAATACAGAATTTTACAAGATTTTAAACTATTAAATTATTATAAATGTAAAAAAGCTTGAAAAAAATTCTTGTAAAAATTCATTATTCATCAAAACTTTTATTTCTTCAGGTAATAATGTCTTTAATATTACTTATTAACAAAAACAATTAGAAGCTTTTCTAATTAAGTAATGTCATAATTTTATTTTATTTATTGTTTTTCAATTCAGAGCAGATTTTCATTTAGTTGGACACTAATTTTTAAAAAAAGTAGATGATGTACAATCTCCAAATCCTCCTGCTTCTAACAAAAAAATTGTCAGGGAACAAAAAGGTTATGTGCGAACTTTCATGAAATTCAGTAGAGGGTAACACATTTAAAAAGAAAATGGTTTTACCAATATTTTCTAAAAAAAAGAAAGTTTTTAAATAATTTCATTTATTTGTGAATAAGTTCTGAAAATTTCATTAAAATCGGGTAATTATTTGATTTTTACAGGAATTTTCAAATTAATGTGTTCTCTAACGAAACAAACGCGCAAAAAGAATCAATGTTTATCGTTGGAGTTGGCAATGACGTAAACAAAACAAGATTTTAACCAAAATTTTGAAAATGTAAGAAAAGATTTAAAAAATTCCAAAAAATAATTAAAAAATATTTTGGTATTTCTTCTAAATAATAACATGAAAATTTTGGCGATAAAACTTTATTTTCGTTAAGTTTGTGTCCTTTTTCATTACGCTATGCTGTTTTTCCCGCGATTTACTGGAGGTAACTATATTTAACAATAAATAGAAACATTTGATAACATAAATATCGAGAAATGCGGGAATAGGAAGAAAGACAACAGGAACGCAAGATGGAAAAAGTATTATCACAGACGAATATGCCACGTACACAGAGTTGAATCATCCTCATTTCCTTCATATTCCATTGGTAAGAATGAAGTTTCATTTGATTTTTTTTTTTTTCAAAATCTGCTAGTGTGTGAAAGAGACTCCTGATTGGATCACTTGATCACTGCAATATTAAGCTCTTCAAGTCTCGACTCAACCGTTATTTATTATATGTAGCTGTCTACCTTGTGTTGCTCTTTGGCCTTGTATTAGGTGAAAAACAATAGACATGTTTACGTAGAGGACACCTGAAGATAGATACAAAATCTTTTTTCATTGCAACAATCACTACAAACTATATCAAATCTAAAATATACAAAGCACAAACGAAACACATATTAATAATATTTCATATATAAAAAACAAAAAGCCTGTAAATTCAGAAGAGAAAATCACATTTTTTTAGGTGAGTCATGAAAAAATAGATTCACAAAGTCTTGGATGCATTCAACAAAATGAATCTCTGATTTTATTACTTCTAATGCAATTGCCAGGTGCTGTCTTGGAATTGGATACTCAAATTATGATTTTTAATTTTGTTTAAGTGATGCAGTGGATATCGACTCGGAACGACAAATAAGGGATCCGAGTTCGAATTTCAGTTGAATTCCTTGCATTCACTTACGCATAAATACCCTTGGGAAATGTATTAATCCCTCTCTTCCCTCCAGTTATGGGTTAAATAACAGGACAGCTTGGTTTCTATAGCCTTGGCTGGCAACCAGTCTACCGCAGAAAACAATGGCAACCTACTGGGGATAATCTTCTGCTCAGTCAGTCATGTCTCTTTCAAGGAGAGAAAGGGGACAAGAAAGGGGTGCTCATCTCGAGGCTCAGATGCGAGCGGTTACCGACTCTCATGACCTCAATTGCATTATACCCAATAAATAAGCATAAAACAGATTTTACAATCTCCATGTACAACTTACACGTATTATAGGACATAAATAAATACAAACTTCAGTTTTCTCTAGTATTTTAAATTACTTTTTAATCAGGCATACGGGGGTTTTGTTATGTCTTCTGAAATCAAAAGTAAAATCTTGTAATATTAAAACACCTACTGACAGGTAATTTTACTCCTTTAGAAATTATATTCCGCAAGAATTTTAGTTCCGTTTTGTCTTAGACGGGGAAGGGCAGTAAACTATTATTTTTTCTCTGGACACTTTTTTAAGAGTCCGTCACAGACTTTGTTTCCCTTGGCCAAGCTGTTGTCTATCTAATTGACACTCTTAGTGACAGAAAATATGACAAACCAGTTAGATAATTAAATTCTTGTTTCAGTTGTTCTATGCAAAAAGTAAAAATAATGATAGAGCTTTTAATTGGTGCCTAAGGACATCTAGATTTGTTTAATGGAGTCTGGTTAAGAGCGCCTTCTCTCTAGAACAATATCAATCTAATTAAAAGAAACTTGTATTGATGACAGTTGCTTATTACGCCTTCGAGTGCTATCTTGTGGAATTGTCAAAAGAACTTGAACTTGACTAGTGACTGAAAGTTGACCAATATCGACAAGAATAATTTAAATTGATTATATGTTGCTTTGCATATTTGAAACAGTTGCCTGAGTCAGATAGCTAAATTCCTATTCTGTCTCAGTTAAAACGAATTTAATTACTTATAAGCTACGCAACTGATGATATGTGTCAGTGGTAATTAGATTGTTTTAATGTAACAGCCATATACGATAAAGGATAGTTGAAATTCAACAGATAAATGTTTTTTCTTTAACTCGTAATTACCAGAAATATCTTTATTACAAGAGCCATTTTCAGAAGTGAAAAACAATGCCTCATCCAAATTTATTATTTAAGTTCTTGAATTTTTTCCCTAGCCAAAATATTTGCATTCCACTGAGTGGAAAGATAAATTATATGAGACTGGCCGCTGAAAAGCTGAAGCAACACAAAAACAACACCAGATTTAGAAAACTCAACAACTATTTTAATTCAAAATGATATCTTTGCACTCAAACTATTTTAATTCAAATTGATAATGTTACACTCAAAATTTCATAGTGGGACCGGACATTCTTACAATAATCATCATCATAATAATCCTCATTATTGATGTTTTTTATAAACCATTTGTAAGGATAATTCCAGTTGTGTGTGTCACTAGAGATACTTGTGGGTGTTGAGGGAACGAAATTCTAGCACAAAAGTTGATGATCAGCAGAAAATTCAGTTAACTTCAGATTGTAACTTAATTCACTCACTTAAGTGCCATACGTGATACATGCTTCGGGCGATCATGTCTCGAAAGAGACATGACTGACTGGGCAGAATATTATCCCGCGGTAGGTTGCCATTGCTTTCTGCGGTAAACTGGTTGCCGGCCAAGGCTATAGAACCCAATCTGTCCTATTATTTAACCCATAACTGGAGGGAAGAGACGTATTATAACCTTTCTTAAGAGTTTTTGTGCGTAAGTGAATGCAAGGAATTCAACTGTAATTTGAACTCAGCTCCCCGATTTGTCGTTTCGAGTCGATATCCACTGCACCACAACGCACATCTGTAACTTAATTACAGTTACAACTGTAATGCACAACTCTAATTTAATTACAGATCCTCTTCATCTTCTATCGGCCTCATTCCTTCCCGACTGAGGTAGAGGAGGTGAATCAACCTGTTTGATTCACCTCCTCTACCTGAGTCGGAAAGAAATGAGACAGGTATCTCTATCTAGCGTTATCTTTTCTGCTCTTCATCTATCTATACAAAGCTCCGTATTTATATTACAAACTAAACTCGTTTATTTAGTTTTTACGCAGTAAATAATTATAAGACTTGAATTTTTTTTTTTTTCATTTGACTTTAAATATAATGACAAAATGAACCCAGCTAAAATATTTCCACGAGCTGCACATTAAACTTAATAGACCTGAATGTAGCTGTCGGGCTGTGGTTTGACCATCTCTGGTATATGTCTCCTGCAGGTTCAACATTGCAGTTTAATATCTGATGCAAGAAAGGAAAAGGCACGCTGTGCTCTTAGCACTAATCGACAACAATGGTGACTCTGAAATAACGAGCTTCTTAATAGCATTCCGTGAACATGAAGAACGGCAGGTAACTTTTGAAAATCTCATGATGGTATCCGCAGTGATGCAAACTAAGTTTACTGTGACGTTCCTGGGGGTCATTTTATACAACTATCATTTTTCTCGTAGAGCTTCAGGGACAATAAAACTATTTGCCAACTCCGTAGAGTGGAATGATTACGCGGTATTGGGGGGGGTGATCGATTTCCCATCCTACAGCACAATGTCGCAAGCCTATTTCAGTTTGCGATGGATGAATCGTCGTCTTCTTCTTCTTCTATGTGCTATGTTCCTTCAGGACGTATGCGATCATGGCTTTCCACATCTCCTTATCCTTGGTGGCTCTGAGCACGCTTTCTCCTGTTGCACCATGCAACCCTCGTTTCGTCATCCACCTGATCAGGGCCTTCAAATATGTTATCCGCTGCTTCCCCCGTCTCTTTTTTCCTCTATCTGGCCTGTTAGTATCAGGTTCTCCAAGCCCTCCTTCCTCATTGCATGTCCCAGGAACTTTAGTTGTCTCTTCCTGATGCTCAGTATTAATTTCCTTTTTGTCTCCATCCTTTCCAAAACCTTGTCATTGTTCACATGCTCGGTCCATGATCCTTCTATCGAACCACATTTCAGTTGCTTCAAGTTTTTTCTTCATCTTCGAAGATATTGTCCAACATTCACTGCCATATTGAAGAACCGACATCACATATCAATCCAGTACCCTCCTCTTTGTTTCTACTGAAATTGTTCTGTTTCTTCATACTTTACTCAACGTCTGCAATGCTTCCTTCGTCATGCCAATTCGCTTTCAGATGTCTGTGTCGCACTTTCCGTCTTCTGTTCGAACATTTTCTAGGTATTTAAATTTTTGTACCTACTTGAATTTAGTGTCCCTCAACTGTATTTGGCATTTTGGGCTGCCTTTTTTGCTGATGACCATGCATTCGGTTTTCTTGCAGTTTATTTGTAGTCCTTTCTTGTCACTCTCTTCAGCTACCTTCTGTAGGAGGTCTTGTAGTTTTCTTTCTATGTCTGCTATCAGCACTGCATCATCTGCGTACCTTATATTGTTTAAATTGTGGCCTCCGATGACGAATCCTGGCATAACTTCTAGGGTTCTCAGAATAGTCTCGCTGTACAAGTTGAATAGATCCGGTGAAAACACACATCTTTGTCTTAGGCCCCTATCTATCCTTGTATAACTGCTGAATTCGTTACCTGTCCGTATGCAGGCAGTTTGCTGCCAGTAGAGATTCTTAATTACTCTAATGTCTAAATATGTCGATGCTGCTGACCGTTTCCATCAATTCTTTGTGGTATATTTTGTCAAACGCCTTTGCATAATCAATGAAACATAGGTACGAGTCCTTCTTCATTTGTATTACCCTTTCAGAGAGAATCCTAATCATAAATATGGCGTTCCTTGTTCCAGTGTCTTTGACGAAACCGCACTGTTCTTGTCCTATCTCTGGCCTGATTCTGCTTCTCGCTTTATTCATCAGGTTTTGTTACATGGCTCATTAAACTGATGGTTCTGGGGAGTTCGCACTCGTTTGCTACTGACTTCTTAGGCAGCACTCGTTGTCTAAATATCGCAAAAACAAAAATAACACTGACATCTCATTTTAACATACAGTCCTGTGCAAAAAGCATTAGGACAAGAACTATTTTATCTTTTATGATGTATCAAAATAAAGTTCAAAATCACCCCTGTCCTAACACTTTTGCACACTACCGATAGTGTGCAAACGTATTAGGACAGGGGTGATTTTCCTAAAAACTTCATTGAAATTCAAATACAGGATGAAAAGCCAAGTAAATTGCTAATAAATATTGATTATTTAAAACTAGGCGTAAAAGAAAATTATTAAAAAGAAGTTAATATTTAATTTTTTCTATTTTCTATTAAACAAGTTATTTTGAAACTACTCATTATTCTATTATCCTTGGATATGATTGACTTTTTTCTTATTCCCCACCCCCCACTCTCGAATTGATAAATCTAATGTTACTTCGCAAGACACACCTTGGGAACAAATACAAGCTGCTTGGCAGGAGATACCATTAGATACATTGAAGAAGCTTGTGATGTCAATGCCTTGACAGAATGAAGGCTGTGATCAAAGCAAAAGGCTATTAATACTAAATACTAAATTTATTTTCTAACTAGTATTTTTTCTTGTTAAAGCATTTGTGAAGTGAATCAAATAAAATTACTTAAAATTGTTTATTTTCTGTCAATGTGCCTCAGATAAAATAGTTCTTGTCCTAATACTTTTGCACAGTACTGGATATATACTAGGTGCGATTGGTAAATTGTCGCAATTATTTTGATGCCTCATAAATGATAAAATAGTTCTTGTCCTAATACTTTTGCACAGTACTGGATATATACTAGGTGCGATTGGTAAATTGTCGCAATTATTTTGATGCCTCATAAAAGATAAAATAGTTCTTGTCCTAATACTTTTGCACAGTACTGTATATATACTAGGTGCGATTGGTAAATTGTCGCAATTATTTTGATGCCTCATAAAAGATAAAATAGTTCTTGTCCTAATACTTTTGCACAGTACTGTATATATACTAGGTGCGATTGGTAAATTGTCGCAATTATTTTGATGCCTCATAAATGATAAAATAGTTCTTGTCCTAATACTTTTGCACAGTACTGTATATTTAACAAAATTACACAAAAATATCTTGAAATTCTAAAGAGTAAATTGTTTCAATAAAATCGCCATTGGCTTTAATCAAGGCTTCGAAATACCTTTGGAATCTCCTGCATCACTTCTAGACAGTCTCCTTGTTTGAGTTGGTAAATGCTGCCAAAATCCTTGCCTTCAGTTCATCTTTGGTGCTACATGGAGTTTTGTTGATCCCTCGCTCAACTGTGCTCCAAACATGATAATCAAGAGGATTACTTGTTTCCATAATACAGCAAAAAGGAAAGATCTTTACTAGTTAAAAAGGATGGGGAGTATGGGGAGTTAGGGGGCCAGATGTAAGGGGTGATGTGGTTGCAGAAATTGTCTGATAACTATGACTGTATTCTCCTGCTTGTATGGCATGGTGCAGAGTCCTGTTGCCAGAATTAGGGTCTTCCAGTCACCTTCTTGACCCAGGGCAGCCCTAACTCTTCAAGGCAATTGATGTAGACCTCCGTGTTAAGATTGAGGCCCTGTTGAAAGATGAATGAAGGTCTAACGTTGCCATCACTAGTGATCACTTCAAACACCTTCGTAATCAGCATTAGACTCATTCAACCCTTTCCGAATCCTCTGCACTCTCCTCGGACTGACAGCCAAACACTCTAAAATGTTCTTATTGGAGCTACCAGCGCGAATGCTGAGCAGTACAGTATGCCCTTTCCAAATTTCAGAGGGTATGAATTGCGTTATGATACTCTTTTTCTCAAAGACCGGATCCCAACAGATCCTTCTATACAGTGCAGTTGACAAAAATAAACAAAGAACATGGACAAAAATTAAAAATATAAAATGGCAACAATTTACCTATCGCACTTGTATTTCTATGGCAAACGTTTGGACAACTTCATTCTTTAATGCTACCAGTCAAACCTTTACATCCAAGACCCGTCTTACTTCATCCAAAGTGTTAAATTAGTCGCATTTTCTCTACATTAATTTAGTAATAAGAACGTTTCACTCAAAAAGCTTCATCCCAAGAAAACCTACTTTGTGGAACCGACTCCTGGATGAATGCTTCTCCGAACACTACAAACTGAACCTCCTTATATCTGAGGTCAATCATTATTTATCCGTTTATAATTTCATAATCTTCACTTTTAACTTCTTCCTCTTAGTTTTACATCATATTTTTATTCGGTAAAAAGTAGCTTTTGGAACTTGTATTGGGCGAACCGAAAATTTTCCCGATCAAGTCACCTATTTCTTTTCATTTGGATCTCCTGGTCAATAACCACTGGGGTATTGTCGGAAGGGATACCAACCAGCAACCCTATAATGTCACGTTAGATTTGAATGTGTTTTTTTTTCTTTTTTTGTTATTATTGTTTTTATTTTTTTATATACTTTTTTTTTTTTTTTTTTTTTAACTTACCAATCGTTTGGTGAAGTTATTAAAGCCGAAACTTAATTTCGTAAAATTAATCCTTTTCTTTTTGTTTAGGAGAATGAATATTGCAGAAACCATTTTTTGAAAATAACAATGATTTTTCCAGATATAAGTCATACTATTTAACCCATAACTGGGAGAGAAGAGATGGATTCATATTTAGCCAAGGGTACTTGCACGTAAGTGAATGTAACGAACTGGAATTCGAATTCGGCTCTTCAATTTCTCCTTCCGGGCTGCTTTCCATTACACCATCCGCACATCCTTATGTGTTTAAACATCTGAAAATACAAAGATAAACAATGTTTCAATCGAGATACGGCACTTAAATACCTGATTAAAAGTGTATACGTTAATTGAAAGTGTTTAATGTTGTTAATTAAAAATTATTTGGTTAACGTATAAAATAAAACAAAAAATTCTGTTAAACAAATATGCAAAATCTGTGATTTATCTGATATTTCGATGTATCATATGTACTTTGTAGAATGTTACCTTTACTGGGATTTTATAATTCGTACGATACAAATTACTTTTCCTCCTCGTCTTATATCCCATATGAAAATTATGTGTTAAATTTGATTCGTTTAGTTTTACGGTTTATCAACCGTTATTTAAAACCGTAACATACTTTTTGGATTATAAAAATATTTTTTTCTGAGTGATTATTTAAAAACAATTTTTTGGAGATAACAATGATTTTTTTAAGATACAAGTCATACTATTTAACCCATACCTCCGGGGAAAAGAACTGGAGTCATATCATTATCAAAGCTATTTGCGCGTAAGTGAATGTAATGAATTCGAGTGAAATTCAAACTCAGCAATTTGATTTCTTATTCCGAGTCGCCCCTTTCATTACACAAACCACTTTATTGTCAGAACACCTTGTAGGCTACCAGAGTGGGGAACACTTAATCTGGGAATGCGGTTGCTTCCGAAGGTGCATCGAGTTTCTTCTCATGGACGAATATTTGTTGAATAACTTCCAGTGATGTTCAAGATGAACATATATATATAGTATAACCCGGATATAAGAGACTTTTATATAAGAGAAACCCGAATATAAGAAAGATTTTCTCTGGTCTCAAATTAGAGCCTGTGGTAATGTATATAAAATAGACCAGGCCCGGATATAAGAGAAACTCTGCGGCCAGATAAACCGGATATAACAAAACTTTTGTCTAGTTTAGATAACTCTCTTATATCATGGTTACACTGTACAAAGCTGTTAGAAAAAATATACTGATTTATTATACTTAATATTTTTGTTTTGCTTTCTATTGTAATGTGTTCTTAATTATTTAGGACACAGGAGAAAGTTGATAGAAAGATGAAAGTGTCTAGATAGACAAGCTCAGAGAGATAACAGAGATGGTCGAACATATAAATGAATAATTGTTGCAATACACCGCATAGAATGAGATTGTTTCGACCGAGAAACAAAGACTCCAAATCGGCACGGCCTTCCGAAATATCGAGATTTTTCCAGCAGAGACTTCAGACGTCAGCAACGACCTTTGAGACTTGAAGAAGCTTCTGACGTTAACAAGAACAATGTCGAACAAAAACAAAAACACTTGATAAAACGGATCTTTTATACGGGAGATAAAAGAGACAAAGAAAGAAAGAAAGAAAGAAAGAAAGAAAGAGCATTATTATCTTTTCATCGACGGGTGTCGTTTTTCATGTGAAGTGAGCAGTTCGAATCGCTTGTGTCTGAAACAATACAACTGAATCACTTGTTTCAGATTCTTTGCCAGGAACAGTAGTCACCGGCCTGCAATTGGTGTTAGACTAGGAATTCTCGATCTTATTTTATTATACGAAGAGATATAGAGAAGTTCTCGATCTGACCTTTCAAAATACTTTTGTTATTTAATGCGATGGATTGGGCCAAGAACCTTTCGGCCCTGTATTGTAATTAATGAACACAAGATTTACTCGATTCATTAAGCTATTCGCTATCTACGGTGTATCGGCTCTTTGTAGGTTATTTAAAGCCAGAAAACATTTTTAGATCGTAAGAATATTTGGAGATAATAATGGTTTAGTGATACAAGTCCTACTAATTAACCCATAGCTTGTGGGATAAAAGTTGATTCATACCTCTTCCCATGGTTATTTTCACGTAAGGGAATATAACGAACCTAATGGGGATCGGAAAGCGGCTTTCCGATTAAAAATCCTGAACCATTACCCATTATACCTTCGATATATCAAGGATTACAACACCGGAATATCCCAAGCGGTCACCTGTCTAGGGACTGAGCAGGTTCGATGGTCATACGGGAACCGGTATTTCAATGTGATCTGGCCATAAGCCTACATGGCTAACTGGAAGGAGAGTAAGAAGCAAGGTGATTTCTTTGTAACAAACTGACTTAAAGTGGATGTTTGTTTATAACGTTCAGAATTCAGTAACATATCTGACTTTTTTTTTCTTTTTAACAGCTAAATTTATTACTTGATTTTATCAGCTCATTATTTCCTTTCTTCAAGCCTCGGCAGAATCTCTATTTTTTACAGAGATGGCTCGAAAATTTTAATGCTTCCAAAACGAAGCTGCTATCAAATAACCATCATAGACAATCGCTCGTACCTCCCATTAGCATGGAGACAGACCTGCCTCCCTGAGAGTAAAACGGTACGCCTCCTTGGCCTCACACTCTCAGCGGACCTCAAGTAGAATGACTATATCGAATCCATTGCTAAATCTGCTGCTATGAAAGTCGGTTCTCTGTGCAGGACCCGGAAGTTTTCTCCTGCCTGAGTCCATCCTGCACAAATATAAATCTACCATCCGCCCGTGTATTGAATACTGCTGCTACATCTGGTCGGATGCCCCTGCTATTCTCCGCGAGGTCTTGACAAAATGCAACGGAGCATCTGTAATGTGATCGATACCGACTTGGCAGCCCGGCTGCTGTCACTCTCTCACCGGCGTGATGTGGTTTGGTTGTGCCTCTTCTATAAATACTTTTACGGCTTCTGCTCCGATGAACTTAGATCACTGGTGCCCCCTAAATACGAATTTCCACGAGATACTAGATTAGCAACTAGATCCCACCTTTTTACAGTGAAACCGATAAAATGCAACCGCAACTTCTACTCCAACAGTTTCTTTCCTCGCACTTCCTGACTGTGGAATTCCCTTCCACACGATTGCTTCCCCGACGGCTACAATCTCCAGGAGTTTAAATGTAAGGTCAATAGACATCTATCACGCTAACTCGCATCCATTCCCTCAAACACTCTTCCCATCTACCCAACCCCCATCCTCGGTATCCTCATCCATCTACCACCCTCCTTCATACATTTTCTATATCTAACCACTCTTTCTCAGCACTTTCCCCTATGTAACCCCCTGCGCAATAGTGGCAGTGGAATGCCTTGCTTGGGGTGAAATGATTAAAAATGATTAAGAAAAAGAAAAAACATGGTTTTTTTTTCTCTTTTCTCATGGATTATACACTTTGACTTAACAACATGAATTACACCAAAATGAGATTCAAGGAAGAATTTCCTGAACGAAATTTAAAACAAGAAGAAATTGTTTGCTTCGAAAATCAGCATTCGGTGTCTTTTGGCTAGTCTGGAAAGCTTCTAAAGCTAATGGGATATGTGCCACACACATAGCAAGTGGGCACTTGTTCTTGATTTTGATAGCCGCTACCAAACACTGCATTGTTTTATAAATATTTTCCCAAAAGACTTGCATCACAGAATCTATTAAGAATTTACAAATATATAATTTATTTATATACAAGAGAAACGAAGATTTCAAAGAGATTTCCATATTTGTTGTTCGCTTTTGCGTGGTTAGTTAGGCCAATACGGGAGTGGGTGGCACTTCCCTTAGTAATTACAAGACTAATTCAATAAATGACATTTTTGATCAGCGGCTTCTTTCGTGTGTGTGTGTGTGTGTGTGTGTGTGTGTGTGTGTGTGTGTGTGTGTGTGTGTGTGTGTGTGTGTGTGAATAAAAACAAAAGAAAAACATATCTTAGCCGACGTGTTTAGTCCTCTGATTGACTTTATCAAGAGAAAGGAATTTATCAAGACATTTATCTTTATACAGTCCATCTAAAGACGAAACGCGTCGGATAAAATAAATTTTCCTTATGTGTATTCCTATTGTTCTTTTAAAGATATATTTTTATAATTACACACACATACACACGCATATATATATATATATATATATATATATATATATATATATATATCACCCTATGTTTTCAGCACAACTCGGAGTTTTATGCATTATGTAATCATCAGGTACATATTATGAACTGTACGTTTTTTTATTTCAATTAGGTATTAGTGACGTCTTTAAATAATATCGGACCTTAAAATATAATCAAGATGTAAATTATGCCTTTTAGAAAAAACTCATATTAAAACACTTAAGTAACCCTAAATGAACAAATACCTTAAATAATAAATATATGATGTATTTATATATGTGGCATGTATGTATGTATGATCTATATGTATATATATATATATATATTATATTTATGTGTATTGCATGTATATTTGTATATATGATATGTGCATATGTTGTATCTGTGTATATATTGTGTATGTTTATGTATTATATTATATATATGTATGTGTATGTGTATGTGTATATGTGTTGTATCTATTATGTTTATATGTGAATATATATATTTATATGTATTATATATATATTGCGTGTATGTATATGTATGTTTTATAAGTATATGTATATTATATAAGTATATATATTGTATATGTTTGTATGTGTTATATATATATATGCAAGTATATTTATATGTGTCTTATGTGTATATATGTTATGTACATGTATTTTATAAATGTGTGTTATGTGTAAGCGTGCGTAATGTGTGTGTGTGTGTGTGTGTGTGTGTGTGTGTGTGTGTGTGTGTGTGTGTGTGTGTGTGATTATTGGTCCCTCTTCCCTTTTTTAAGTTTCGGTATTGACTTAACTAAATTTTACTTTACGCAAATTGATTTATTAGCACGCCCAATTTATAATTCATAACGACTTTAACTGTAGCAACGTCAATACCTAAATATAATTCAAATCGAAAAACTGTTTATACGTTTGTGTGTGTTTACGCATACATGCATTGTGTATGTGCGTGTATATCTGTGTGTATTTATTCATTCAATTTCCGACTTATATTTCTATTTAATTATTATTTTCTTAAATATATTTTTCCCTATTCTTTTATGCTAATTTTTAATTAATATTTTTTATTTTTATTCTTTAAAGAAATACCCACTCACACGCTTCGTCGCCAATGTAAACAAACTAGTAATGTCTCTACAACGTGGGATTAATAATATCGGACCCTGAAATATAATTTCTTCCCCCCCCCCCGCCCATGATTTTAGAGTCCTATTCAATTTTTGAGTTTCGGTATTAACCAAATTAAATTATACATTTAAGAAATAAAAATATTTGCACATCCGATTTACTTTTTATAACGACCTTAATTTAAGGAACGCTAATACATAATTCAAATCGAAAAACATTCAGTTCATTATATGCACCTGACGAGTGCATAATGCATCAAACTCCGAGTCGTGCTTAAAACATAGATTAAGATGTATAATTATTAATATATACTTTTTGCTCTGTTATACCGCATTGAGCACTCTTCTATTCACACCTGATTAATTTATATATTGATGTCTATCTGCACGTATACACACATACTTATTAACATCCATATATATATATATATATATATATATATATATATATATAGCTAATAAGTATATATATATATATATATATGTGTGTGTGTGTGTGTGTGTGTGTGTGTGTGTGTGTGTGTGTGTATACGTGCAGATGCACATCAATATATGAATATTAATCTGGTGTGAATATATATATATAGTGGATGTTCGTTGTGGTGCAGTGGATATCGACTCGGAACGACAAATCGGCGTGCCGAGTTCGAATTCTAGTTGAATTTCTTGCATTCAATTACGCACAAATACCCTTGGGAAAGGCATTAATCCGTCTCTTCTCTCCATTTATGGGTGAAATAATAGGACAGATTAGGTTCTATAGCTTTGGCTGGCAACCAGTCTACTGTAGAAAGCAATGGCAACCTAATGCGGGATAATCTTCTGCCCAGTCAGTCATATCTCTTTCGAGACATGATCGGCCAAAGCGTGTATCACGTATGGCACTTAACTGATATTTTAAGATGGGATATGGAATTATCAGTATTAAGGTGTGCAGTTTTTTGGGGGGTTTTTTGTTTTTGTTTTTTGTTTTTTTGTTTTTTTCTTATAAAAATACTTTGGGGTGGATCATTTCAGATTAATATTGGATTTATAAATAAAATAAATTTTTAAAACATTCAGTATTTTTTTTTTACTTATAAAATGCGTGCTTCAAATTTTAATTGGCCATTTCAAGTAAAAGCTTTTGAGTTATCATCAACATTTTATTAGTCTTTGTTTTATCTTTAGTGATTCTTAATTTCAACCCATGGTCGTTTTTAGATTTTTCGACGTCTAACCTGTCCGAATATCACCAATGAAACAATGTCATTGTTATATTTTGACTATTTTTAATTACTATTTCTGTTTCTTTTTATAGAAATTCTGATGTTTTGTTATTTTAACCTTGACACGACAATTAAATAAACAGCATTAAATGCAAAAACCAAAGTCATTATAAAAAGCGAAACACTAGTAAAAAAAATGAGGATATTTTCTCTAAACTAATTGGACAGCGTAAAATTATTGTTTACTATTACTACTACTAATAATATTAATACTGAGCGTAGAAAACTGATATTATGCTTCGTAATTTCAGGATATCTAGGTCATCTATAAATGCAAAATTTACGCGAAAAAGATTTGCATGGGTCTCTAAAAATTTACCTAAATATTAGGTTGGCCAGAAAGTCCCGACTTGCTTAGGAAGTGGAAAGAAAAGAAAAAAATATGGAGCAACACCAACATTTATTCTTCAAAATAAAGTTTGTCATTCTCGACAATCTTCTGCTAGCGATATGGCACCTCGATATGGTGTAATGGTTAACAAGCTTATCTCGCAAGGACCTATTGCAACTGTGTAGTTCGATTCTCACTGGATATCCCGTACTTTCGGCCTTGTGCCGCGTCGAAGCGGCGCTTAGAAAATCAACCATCTTCTGTCAGCGATCAACCAGCGTCCGAATCTGTCCCAGATACCAGTTCGCTAGCTTTGAAAAAAAAACTTTAATGTTTCTGATGTAATGAATAGGTAATGAATATGTATACACCTTGGTTCCCCCTCACTGGAATGTGATTGGCTGGTATCAGCCATAAATATAAACTAAGGCGAGGATGTCCAGAGATCTTCCACCAGAGGTCTATTAATCTTCCACTAAAGATTTACCACTAGAGGTCTATGACTATTGGCTACGCCTACGTCTCAAGATACTGCATACGATGAGTACCGTCCATTGTCTACATAATATATTGTCCTACCCGTTACCTATAGACACCGAAACGGCTGAACCGATTTTCTTGAAAATTTACACAGTTGTACTATAAGCGTCTGCGGGTGTTCTTAGCTAGGTTTTGTTTCGAGGCACCCCCGATAAATATCGAAAATCGATAATCGAAAAAAATCGGGTTATAGAAGGAGTGGTCCGATTTTAATCAAATTTGATACACTCATAGACAGAGACATAAGACACGATATTCAGAAGTTTCAAGGTTGCAGTTCTTACAATAGTGCAGAAAATTTGATATTGATACCAGGAAATCAAAATTTGACTTACATCCATTCGTTTTTCTTTCAGTCTACGGTTTCGCTTTAACTGGAAACAACGATTGTTTTTTAGTCTTTCGTGCCAACGTCCAAAGAGTCTGAGCTCCAGCACCATGGATTAGTTTTAAAGCTTTCATTACACCCGAGCAACGCCGGGCTATACTGCTAGTATATATATGTAAAATGGATATAACCATATAATTATATTATAGTAAGCTTGATAATACTCATTATATTGAGCACTGTTTATAATAAAATAAATGCAAGAGCACTCAAAGCAAAAAAACCTTGAGTCCTCTTCACTTGGAATTATATATATATTGTCTGAACATTATTTTTATCGATACTCGTATTTAAGTAGATATTCTGTTTTTAATTAAACAGTATTATATATTTATATCTACTGGCCTGATTATTTACGATAAATTTTTATTACGAAAATGTGTCATTCGGCAGGATTCGAACCTGCGACCTCTATCTACATAGGAGAAGCTACCATTTGATCTGGCAACGTCTTAGACCGCTCGACCACGAATGACCTCCAGTCAAAACGAGGTTTTAATCAAGCCTACATAACACAATTTTCGATTCATCGCAACAACCATATCTGCTCTGAAAAGTATCGTAATGTCAACAAATGTAAACATGTTACGGAAATTAACTAATTTTAATGAAACATATATATACCCCTTTCCATGACATATCATTTTTCTTCACTTCATCAAAAGTGTTGAAAGGCTAACTGCAAAGGAAGTGTGCCACTGAGCGGAATAGACTGTTGTCACTCGGAGTAGCATCAAGGACAGAATGGTGGCTGTGGAAGAATCTCAACATTTTCTATTAGTTTGAATCTCTCTTCTGTCAACCTGATAGTGTGTGCTCTCGAAATTCTTTGCTGAAACAAGCCTGACCTCGAGTGATTAAAGCCGGATACACATTGCTTTGTTTGTCGTACATGCGATCAAGTCGCTGACAATTCAGTTTAGCGTTAATGACGCGACTGTGTCTAAAGAGCTCGAAATGCTTTGCTCCTTCGAAATTCCACCAGACAAAGATCAAAATTTATTGTTTTCTTTTCGCTTCTTGAGCAATTCCGGAATGTCTTTCCAACTTAATCACATTGTGTTACTTTATCGTCTTCTTTGGATATCATAATATAATCCTCTAACGAGTAATGAATGTTGTCCTGATACAAATGGACCAAACTTTCTTTTAAAATCCATCCGAATAAAAGTATTCGGATCCGTAGACCACAAACTAATCATCATAAGGGATTCATACTTAGAAACATTGCAATTTGATGTCGAGCTTAGAAAGATTTCTCTGTGGATTAGATCATTACGTTATTTCAGATTGGCAGCACATATGAACCAAAAATAAAACCCCAAATTTCAAAACACTTGCAATACAATATGTACTCAGCTTCTCCTCAGTTGACGTTCAGCGGTACTCAATATAAGCTTAGAAACTCTATATATGTATATTCGTGAGCGATAATGATTCTCCACAGCTTTCTTTCTTATGTTGCTCCTAATATTTACCACTATATGATATCTTTATGCATTTCAGGCCCTTGTACTGCCATCTGTTTATTCAATACTCGTCAAGTTTACCTGCTGATTCTTTTGACTTTAATGCGTTCTCTGAGTGTTACACTTTCGATGCCTTCCTTCCTCATTATATACCAGATATTTGCTGTCTCTGTATTCGAGAAACTATCTAATAAGTATACACTCAAAAGAATGATTGTCATTATAATTGTTCTTACGAAAGTAAGACTTTCTCGGCTCATTGTTTTCCACTAACAGAGAACGATGATATGAAACCAAGAGCCAGGTCTGCTGCCATGTCAAGGTTGGTTTAATGTGTCGTTTTAAACAGTTTTTTTCTCAACAGAATCTACCTTATGTATCTCTACCAAGTCTACCAATTGCCCATGCATTGAATGTTGCTGTTACATCTGGTCTAGTGATTCTGTTATATAATTAGAGATTCTTGATAAAATTCAGAAACGAATTTGCAATATTATCGGTTCAGAGTTGGCATCTCAGTTTTAGCCACTTTCCAGTCATCGTCATTTAGGCCCTCTGTTCCTTTATATATTTTTTCTTGGTAATTGTTCATCTGTAATATGAACTGAAGAGCATTACTAAATTAGCAGTTAGGTCTCATCATTTTACTGTTGAAATTACTAAATGCAGCCATAAGTTCTATGCTAACAGTTCCTTCTCTCGAGCTTCTCGCTTGTGGTACTCTCTTCGGTTTGCTTGCTTTCCTGTCAGCTACGATATTCAAAAGTCTAAATGCAACCTAAATCATCATCTCCTGTCTCTTTGAAACCCGTTCTTTTATTGTCCTCGCTCCTTAATGTGTTATTCCCAGATTCTTTTATTCTCAGTAACCGCTTGTGTCTCAGTGGCTTTATCGCCTTGCTTCGGTTGAAATGATTGGAAAAGAGAAAAGTGGTTAATGATCTCTAAAGTACAGACGCATTAAACGCAATCGCAATACCATTTTAGGCGTTGAATAATTTTCGTTGAACGACTAATGAAAGTGAGCAAAGAGTTAAAAGGCTTTAAAGATTTACAAAATCAGATTATATATTTGACGCCATTTGACAAGACAATATATTGAACTATTTTTCTTTATTTTTTCTAGTTCTCCTTCTTCAACCAAAATCTTTTTTTCTATTTTAATCCTACTAATTGCCTACCAACGCGTTGAGTTTTTCTTTTGTTTTATTCCTACCAGTCCTAATAATCCTCGATATTTTTCTTCTTCGTCATCATTTACGATCTCACTATGTGTGGGCGCGTGTGTGCCTCTGTGTGTGTGTGTGTGTGTGTGTGTGTGTGTGTGTGTGTGTGTGTGTGTGTGTGTGTGTGTGTGACACAAACAACATTATAAAGATGGCTAGATTGATATATAGACAAATTATCTACTCCAATTTGTTTAGCTCTATCTATCTCAATATGTTCATGTTTATATATATAACTAGCAGTATATCCCGGCGTTGCTCGGGTGTAATGAAAGCTTTAAAACTAATCCATGGTCCTGGAGCTCAGACTCAGCGTAAAGAAGTGTGAAGTTTGGTGAGAATCGGATAAAATTGTGGATTTGTATAAAGTACATAAAGACAGATAAACAGACAGACACACAAACAAAAATCTTGCCTTATATATATATATATATATATATATATATATATATATTATCGATTTTCTTCACTAGTGTAACAACTGCAACCTTGAAACGTCTGAATATCGTTTCTTATGTCTTTGTCTATGAGTGTGTCAACTTTGATTAAAATCGGACCACTCCTTCTATAACCCGATTTTTTCGATTATCGATTTTCGATATCTATCGGGAGTACCTCGACACAAAACCTAGCTAAGAACACTCGCAGACGCTTATAGTACAACTGTGTCAATTTTCAAGAAAATTGGTTCAGCCGTTTCGGAGTCTATAGGTAACGGATACACACACACACCCAGAAAAAGTTCAATTTATAAATAAATTTAGATATAATATATGTATAATATATAATATTAGAAAAACATATCCATGTATGTAATATTAGACAGATTTAAGTCGATAACACAATAATATTCACACATGCACACAGTAAAAAGCACCTTCACATATTGGAAGCCATCTACACTAAATCAAAACAACCCACACTCAATAAAATCGCATTTCAGTCTAGTCACAACACATTTTATTGCATTTAGACACGTGGTTCTGTTCACATTTCGGTCTCTCGCGTGGTGTGACGTCATAGAACCGCATTACAAATTTACGTCCTTCGTTTGCTATTCGGTGACTGTTATCGTTGCTACTGTATGTTTTATGTCAACGTCCCTGTAACCTCTCTGAAGATGGTTCATGTGAGTCGAAAGCTTAGAACCAGTATAATAAAAAATATTCCAAATGTTGGACAATTTATTTTCACCTGAAATCAAAGCCAAAATACGATGTTTAGAACGGCTCATGAATAAACAAAATAGAAATTAATTGTCTGTTATATAATATATTATATATATATTATATAATATATACATATACAATATAGGTTTAGAAAAACAAAACAAAAAAAAATATATATATATATATATAATTCAAAATTTACATGTACTTATGATCATTTCATCGAACTGAATTCGCTTTATCGGCAATGTTTAATTTTATGGAAAATTCAAAAATTTGTTTAATTGTGTGTGGATAAAGAAACCGGAAGTAAGCTCGCAAAAAGAAAGTAAAACGTAAAACGTAGCGAATAGAAAGAAAGAAGGAAAGGAAGGGAAGAAAAAAGAAAGAAGAAAGAAGAAAAAAGGAAGGGAAAAAGAGGAAAGAGAAGCGAAAAAGTATATTAGATTTACAGACAGGAGGAAAAGCGGGTCAGGAGGGTAGGGGAGATTTACTACTATCGGCGATCTTTAGTATTATGGAACATTAAAAAATTTGTTTAAATGTATGTGTGGGTAATGAAACCGGAAAGAAAGCGTGCGGGGGAAAATGAAAAGCGTAGCGAAAAGAAAGGAAAAGAATTGAACGAAAAAAGAAAGAAGAAAAAGGGGAATAGAAGAAAAAGAAAGGGAAGGGAAAATGTACGTTAGATTCCCCCCCCCACACACACACACACACACTCAAACAAGTTTTTGAATTTTCCATAATATTAAAGATCTCAGATGAAGTGAATTCAATTCACTGAAATTATCATACAATCATGTAAATGTTGAATTTTTATGTTAAAAAATACATATTGTCTCTGTAATTTTAATTACATTGAGACCTCTAGCTGGGTCAGTTTTAATATTTAATTTTTAACAATTAATATGAATAGGATCTTCTTAGGGATTTTATCATCAAACCGCTCTACATTTTAGATTGAAATATATATGTATGTATGTGTGTGTGTTCATATATATATATATATATATATATATATATATATTATAAATTATAGTTTAGAACATGTACAAATCATAATTTACTAAAAAGTGTACATTTTGTTTCGACATCGAAAGAACAATGTCTCATCAGGTAGTTAATAATGATGGTAACTATCATTATTAACTACCTTGATGAGTCATTTTTCTTTCGATTTCGAAACAAAATGTACACTTTTGTAGTAAATTATGGTTTGTACATGTTCTAATCTATTAATTCATAATAAATATTCATAGCTCTATTTCTATATGGAGCACTGTTTTAAATTAATGTTTTGAACGTTGTTAATATTTTCTTCGTTCTTTATTCACTTGGATATCTATCTATCTATCTATCTCTATTTCTCTCTCTCTCTCTCTCTCTCTCTCTCTCTCTCTATATATATATATATATATATATATATATATATATATATATATATATATGTTATATTTTAGAACATGTACATTTTTTAAATCCACTACAAAGTGTACATTTTGTTTCGACATTGAAATTACAATGTCTCATCAGGTGATATATATATATATATATCAGCGTATTCATACATATCTATCTATTCATATTTATCTAAGTCTCATCATACCAATCTATCTATCTATCTATCTATCTATCTATCTATCTTCATTATTCTTATTTATCTATGTATCTATGTCTCTTCATTATCTATCTATCTATCTATCTATCTATCTATCTATCTATCTATCTATCTCAGCCTGTTCACATCTATCTATATATACTAGGCTATTCCTATCTATTTAGCTAGCTTGCTATCTCAGTCTTTTTAACCTACGTAAATTTCTCCTCTGTCTTCATTCCTGCTTTACTTTCTCTTTTTCACTGTTTGCATGAATAAAGCGCTGATTGTAACAAGATTAGCAAACCATGGCAATCGGCGATGTTTCCATTTCCTTATCAAACGAGGCTGCGCTGCACTTGCCCGCGTGACAGTTACACTGAATTATCATGGGAACTTCATTAAAGGCCATTACAGAATCCACGCCACAGCAATCGGAGTTTTATTCTCTTATTTTTAGGCAGAAAAGAGAAGTAGGGTCTTCTTTGTGACGGACCTTGCCGAGTTATAACCTCCTCACAAACACCCAACTAATTGAAGAAGTTAATGTTCGAGTCTTGCTCAAAGCGAAAAATGAAACAATCTGGCTTTCAATACAAAAAAGCTCTCCTCTCTAGGGAGATTGAGGCAGCACTATCTTTTTACCCTTATTTAGTCAAATATAGAAGAAAGATTTATATCAAGCAGCGGTTAGTAAAATTATCTCGCCGACAAAATTACTAAGTTCGATCTGCAATCATTGCTGTGATATTGTTTTAGACAAAGCTAATGTTGATAAATTTTACTCATGACTGAGATATGTTGATATTTCGTCAAGCCAGTGTTCGAGCCCATTTAAAGGCCATTAGTTAGAATGTTGTCTTTATCAAATCGCGATAGCACTATTTACTGTAGTATGATGTTTTCTTAACAGATGACATTGCATTCATGGCTGTAGGATCAACAAGGGAAATGCATATGGCGCGATCCCACTAGACACCCTTTGGCCTAACCCTGCCCAAGTAGTAGTTCGCCGTACTAATAAATGTCTGGAACCTAAAGGCCACCATTTTGAGCGTCTCTTGTGATTGTAAAAACCAAGGGTAACTTGTCTTAATCTTAATAAATTTTGGTATTACAACATCTATAAAAAAAAGAATTTCCTCTCCTGAATACATTTTTGTGGGGTTTTGCAGTTTTCCACCCACTGCGCTTTCAACAGCATTAAATATATTTAAAAAAAGGATATTGACATTGTTTTAATTCCCTATCTATCTATCTATCTATAAATCTATAAATCTATCTATCTATCTCAGTCTGTTCATATCTATCTATCTATCTATCTATCTATCTATCTATCTATCTCAGTCTGTTCATATCTATCTATCTATCTATCACTCTCACTTACTATCTCTCTCATTATCTCTTTTTCTCCCACTTTCTTATTCTTTTACTCACTTTCTGGTTACTATTTTCTCTTTCAATCATTCTTTTTCTCTTTCTCGCTCGTTCGTTCACACTGCTTTTTATTCTTAATTTCTCTCGCATTTTCCCTCTCTTTCTTATTTTCTTTCACTCTCTGTTTCTGTCCATTTCTCGCCCTTATTCTCTCACTCTCACTCTCATTTCTCTCTCATTCTAATTTCTTTTCTCTGTCTCTATCACAAGCACACAAACACACACAACTTCAATCTGTGCCTCGAGTTCTATACATTTTCATTTTTAGTTTAGTCATATCTAACATTACATATATTTATGTGCGTATAAACAGAATTAGAGACATAGAGGGAGATTATCTATCTATCTATCTATCTATCTATCTATCATAGTCTGTTCATATTCTATCTATCTATCTATCTATCTATCTATCTATCTATCTATCTTAGTCTGTTCATATTCTATCTATCTATCTATCTATCTATCTATCTATCTATCTATCTATCTATCTATCTATCTATCTATCTTAGTCTGTTCATATTCTATCTATCTATCTATCTATCTATCTATCTATCTATCATAGTCTGTTCATATTCTATCTATCTGTCTATCTATCTATCTATCTATCTAAGTTACTGTCTGTTTTGTTTTATTCTATCGATATCCATCTCATTCTTTTTATAGTTGATTTCCTTCTGCCTATCTAGCTCTTTTCCGCGTGATTTGCAAAGCAACACCGCATATTTCAGCTTTTCCCATGAAGCACTTGATGCACATGATTCTTACACACACTCACAGATGCATATAGAGACACATCCAGAGAGTCGCTTGTATTTAACCCGCGTCTGTTTAGTGCACATTAAACATTCGCCTGTGACGCACACGAGATTCACAATGCACGCATCGAAACAGTTGGACGGTCTTTGCCGACGCAATTCCACACACTGAAATATTATTTTCTTTTCAATCCGATTTGATCAAACCATTTAACACTGCTTTTATCACGATCTGAAGCGCAAACGTTTACTCCTTCTGCGTGGCTATAAACACTCAGGCAGATGTTATATGACGTGAACTGATATGGACGCGAATTTTTCAGGGATCGACGGTTTATGAAGTCTAGATAACCTAGACGTGGAAATAAAAAACAATAAGAAAAGATTTTCGGCTCGAAGAAAGTCTAAGACGGTCTATGGCGATCATTGGGAAAGCTAGAATTCAACTTGAGGAGAATTCCTTTTCTGTGTAAAATGTTTCTTTTTTCCCCAGTAAATCTTAAATATATTGAAATAAAGAGACTTAATATGAAATCCACGACAAACATTTAAAGGCAAAATCATTCAAACATAATGACCCCGTTCTTGTATAGAATGTTTTACTAACAATTACATCACAATTACATTTGATCGATTTGGATTGATTCTCTTTTTATTCTCTTAAAAAATAGATCTCAGCTTTAGAATTTTCTTTACGTAGATTTGATAACCGCCTGAATATAGGGGAGATGCTTTTTAAGTTTGCGTCAGATCAAATTCACTGGCATATATGTTGTGTTGAAAATCGGACAACTCTACCTCCAGCATATGTTGTGTTGAAAATCGGACAACTCTGCCTCCAGCATATGTTGTGTTGAAAATCGGACAACTCTACCTCCAGCATATGTTGTGTTGAAAATCGGACAACTCTACCTCCAGCATATGTTGTGTTGAAAATCGGACAACTCTACCTCCAGCATATGTTGTGTTGAAAATCGGACAACTCTACCTCCAGCATATGTTGTGTTGAAAATCGGACAACTCTGCCTCCAGCATATGTTGTGTTGAAAATCGGACAACTCTACCTCCAGCATATGTTGTGTTGAAAATCGGACAACTCTACCTCCAGCATATGTTGTGTTGAAAATCGGACAACTCTGCCTCCAGCATATGTTGTGTTGAAAATCGGACAACTCTACCTCCAGCATATGTTGTGTTGAAAATCGGACAACTCTGCCTCCAGCATATGTTGTGTTGAAAATCGGACAACTCTACCTCCAGCATATGTGGTGTTGAAAATCGGACAACTCTACCTCCAGCATATGTTGTGTTGAAAATCGGACAACTCTGCCTCCAGCATATGTTGTGTTGAAAATCGGACAACTCTACCTCCAGCATATGTTGTGTTGAAAATCAGACAACTCTGCCTCCAGCATATGTTGTGTTGAAAATCGGACAACTCTACCTCCAGCATGCTGTCCTAACCAGCAAAGAAAATTGATTTTCCAATGATTTAGCTCTTCTTTCTTTTATTCATTCTTTGCTTATTTATTTATTATTCAATTTCAGCTTTATTTTTCTTTCTTTTCTTTTTCACTTTGTTTTCTTTTTTTCTTGTTCAGTTTCCTATTTCTTTCTATATTCTCTTTCTTTTTAACCTTCTTGTTTCTTTATTTATTTCTTCCCTCTCTGATTTCTTTCTTCTTATCTTTCCTACTTTCTTCTTCACTTTCGAAATTCTTCCTTTTTTCTTCTTCATTCTCTACTTTCTTTCTTTCAAATTCACTTTGTGCTTCTTTTCTTTCTTCGTCACTTTCTGCTTTCCTTCACTCTTTCTTTCACTCTTCTTTCGCATTCTGTTCGTTTTAATTTTTACGTTTTTAATCAATTCACCCCAAGCAACGTGGTAATGCCACTAAGACGCAAGAGAGTGAAAGAGAACGAGGAGAATTTAGAAGGAGTCAGAAACACAATCTTAAACAGGAATCAATGGATAAACCTCTACTCCTGTTCAAAAGACCGAGGAGGAGTGTGAACAAGATGATTAGCCAACCTAGCTATTTCTATTGAGAATAAAAAGATCAATTGTAAATAAAATTTCAGCGTTTAGGCGAAGACGTTAGAAGTACAGAGCTGAAGTAGACTTAAGAAGGAACCGGAAACCTAATCCTAAACAGGAAATAAGAGATAAACCACTAATCCTGTTCAAAAGACCGTAAAGGATTATGAATCGAACGATAGGCGAAAATATCGTCTTCTATTCGAACCCATCTATTTCTTCAGTTTCTGCGTTCTTTATTTTTTTCTGCTTTCTTCTCTAATTTCATTCTTTCTTATTTATCTTATGCTTCCTTTCCTTTCTTCGTTACATTATTATTTCTTTCTTTCTTTTTTTCTTTTTTTTCCTTCTTTCTTTCTTTCTTTCTTTCTCCATTTCTGAATTTCTTTCTTTCTTTCTTTCTTTCTTTTTTCTTTTTTTCCTTCTTTCTTTCTTTCTTTCTTTCTTTCTCCATTTCTGAATTTCTTTCTTTCTTTCTTTTTTCTTTTTTTTCCTTCTTTCTTTCTTTCTTTCTTTTTTCTTTTTTTTCCTTCTTTCTTTCTTTCTTTCTTTCTTTCTTTTTTCTTTTTTTTCCTTCTTTCTTTCTTTCTTTCTTTCTTTTTTCTTTTTTCCTTCTTTCTTTCTTTCTTTTTTTTCCTTCTTTCTTTCTTTCTTTCTTTCTTTTTTCTTGTCTCTATTTTCTTTCTTGTTCATTTTCTAATTTCTTTTTCTTTGTTCTTCTCTTTCTATCATCTTTCTTTCTTTCTTCAGTTCTTTCTTCTTTTTTTCTTTGTACTTCATTTTGTGCTTCCTTTTCTTTTTCTTTATTTTCTACTTTTTTTTCTTTTTTACTTTCTTAAATACACATTTCTTCGTGGCCCAGGAGTAGAGTCGCCGACTGACGCCAAATCGGTCGGGTTTCGAACCTGGGTTGTGTAGCAATCGGAGTTTAACCGTACTTGATGAGCTGTGATACAACGAAACAGATCTGTCTGCGGATGACTAGGATGACTATATATATATATATATATATATATATATATATATATATATATATTAGAAAGAGGGAGAGATTGTCTGTTCATATAGGTTATACGTGACAAAGTGTGTACGCACTTTCACAAACATATACACACATATATGAACATATCTATATGCATATAGATATATATGAATAACAGTCTCACTGTAATTTTTCAAGATAGATATGCAAATAATATTAATTCATATAACTTCGACAAAAATAGCCGTAAGTGACCAATATTCAATTAACAAATAGAATAATCATTGATTAAATCTGGAAACTATTTGTTACTTGAATATTGTCCATCGAACGTGATTTTTCGATTACATTTCTTGAAAAACATTTTCGGTGAGGATGCAGGAAATAATATCTTCGACAATTAAACCACGGAATTTATCGTAATTCAATGTTATGTGCATCATCTGGAATATTATCACCTGTCATTTCCTTTTGACAATTCAAGGAAGAAGATCAAAAGACTAACTGCCAGTGATGGGAAGATTCTGCACAATCTCAAGTACATAGATAGATAGATAGATAGATAGATAGATAGATAGATAGATAGATAGATAGATATGAACAGAATGAGATAGATAGATAGATAGATAGATAGATAGATAGATAGATAGATAGATAGATAGATAGATAGATATGAACAGAATGAGATAGATAGATAGATAGATAGATAGATAGATAGATAGATAGATAGATAGATATGAACAGAATGAAATAGATAGATAGACAGATAAATAGATAGATTGATATGAACAGAATGAAATAGATAGATAGATAGATAGATAGATAGATAGATAGATAGATAGATAGATAGATATGAACAGAATGAAATAGATAGATAGATAGATAGATAGATAGATATGAACAAGAATGAAATAGATAGATAGATAGATAGATAGATAGATAGATAGATAGATAGATAGATAGATATGAACAGAATGAAATAGATAGATAGATAGATAGATAGATAGATAGATAGATAGATAGATAGATAGATATGAACAGAGTGAAATAGATAGATAGATAGATAGATAGATAGATAGATAGATAGATAGATAGATAGATAGATATGAACAGAATGAAATAGATAGATAGATAGATAGATAGATAGATAGATAGATAGATAGATAGATAGATAGATAGATATTGACATAATGACATAATAGGGAAATGAACAAAGCGAAACATATGGAGAGAGAAATGACGTTTCCGATTATAAATCAGATATTTCAATCGTCGATCAACATGATTGGGGTTACCTGACTTATCTATTTCTATGACTGAATGTTGTGTGACATGTCAGGTCAGTACTGGATTGCTATGAAATGTCAGTTCTTCCAAAATGGCAGTGATTGCTGTACGATATCATCAAACATGAAGGGAAAACCTGAAGCCACTGAAATGTGGTTCTACAGAAGGATGCTGCGGATATCATGGATTGAGCATGTGAACAATGATGAAGTTTTGAAAAGGATGGAAACGAAAAGGAAATTAATATTGAGTATCTGGAAGAGACAGCTGAAGTTCCTGGGACATGCAATGAGGAAGGAAGGCTTGGAGAACCTGATTTTAACAGGCCAGATACAGGGGAAGAGACAGGGGAAAGCAACGGATAACATATTTGAAGGGCCTGAACAGGTGGATGGCAGAGAGGGTTTTGGTGAGCTAACAGGAGAAACCGTGGTAAGAGCCACCAGGGATAGGGAAGGCCATGATTGCCTACGCCCTGAAAACACATGGCACACAGAAGAAGAAGAAGAAGAAGAAGAAGAAGAAGAAGAAAAAGAAGAAGAAGAAGAATTGTAACAAGCATTTACTGTCGCTCGTTTCCTTTGACTTTCATGTTGGTTGGTTGATTTTGTTTGGCAGTACGTCTACCTCTATCGGTCATTTAATGCCGAAATCGAAATATCATCTCATAATTCTGCTTGTTCCTTCCTTAGTTCGTCCATCCGTTACGCCACACTCTCTACTCGAGCTTTTCCTTCCCCTCTATCTTTTTACTCTCCTCGGCTTTTCTCTCACCTTTGCCAAACGGAAGGGTAGTAAAGAGTGAGAGAGTAGAAGGAGCGAGCCTATAGCATTACTGTATCAGTAGCAGCTTAAGCTGATGGTTGTAGCAGTAGTTGTGTGTGTGTATATGTGTGTGTACTGTACAATATAGTAAAAATAGGTAGGTTTGTTGTCGTATTCCCGCGACCTAATAATGAAATTTCTGGCCTTTACACCCTTGGCCATTACTCAGTTGATCTTTTCTGTTTACAATGGAACACAGGAAGCCATGATTTTTCAGTAATAAAATTTTATTTTCTCTTTCAATATCTCTCACAAAATAGCGTACAGTATTTTGGTTATGGTCTATGCATAGGCCACTTAATATAATATAAGATTACAGTAAAGTAGTAGATAGACTAAACTATCGCCCGGTTCACACTCCACCCACGTCTATTGTACAGGTGTAGAGGCTCATCCCTTGTTCCCTGTTCAGGGTGTGGTTTCCGGCTTTCTTTTTTTTTCAATCTTTTCACTCTTACGTAGCCCCCTGCACATCAGTGGCGTTACCGCCTTGCTCGGAGTGATATGATTAAAAAAGTAGCTTCTATGGACATTACTTTTATAGATATTTTAATAAAATTACACTCTGTGTTATCGTTATTTTATTATCCAATACCTTTATGTTTGAAGACGTTACTATCATTTGTAGTATGACAAAGTAAAAGTTTTTCCAGGAAATCATAATTATCCTTCCGTGTAAATTCCACGGGTTTCCACTAGCTTTGTATATAATTTCATACATTTAGGGTAGAGATGTATTTTTTTAAGATATATATTTTGTTTAGTGGTATGTCAATGTGTATGGATTATTTAATGCCGAAATCTAGATATTTTGTACATAATTTTATATTTTTCAGGGAAAGATATTTTTTCAGATATATATTTTGTAAACCATAAAATGTATTGTTGATAATTTTATTATAAAAATGTATTTTTATATTTTTTTAATTTTGCATTGATTGTCATTTTACTATAAAAATATATAATGTTGTTTATGTTATTATAAAACTCTACTGTTGACTTTTATTTTGGGGTTCATTATTTACCTATAGCTGGAAAGATAACTGATGCTACGACCCCGAGTCAGAGAGACCTGGGAACGACAGCAATTAAGAAGCATTCTACACTTCTCAAAATCTTCAGTCCTCCGATCAGAGGCCTTGCTGCCGGGTTAAGTTCATCGTCATACCCAGGACGATTGTTTAATCGTCATCGTGGTTTTCATACTTTAAATTATTATTATTATTATTATTATTATTATTATTATTATTATTTTCGTTGTTTTTGTTTTTGTTGTTGGTGTTGCTGCTGCTGCTGTTGCTGCAGTTATCCTCTCGTCGTCGACATTAAAGTGTGCGTTTATAACCGAAAATAAAATGAAAACACAATATTGAATATATTTTCTAAACGTACATTCTTTTACGCAATGCCCTGAGGCGTGAAGTCCATTTTTGGTATCCAAATGAAAATGGTTGTCGTCCATTAGACTAGCAAGTCACTAATTGGATTCCTCAGTTTTAACAATAACACTTTCGTTAATAGACACCAGACTCAATTTGCATAGTCAGCAATGCATTGTGGGATACAATCAGCCGTCCTTACTACAAAACAAAAATAAGACGACTTAGATTGTCTTTCCAGTTGCGAAGAATAAGTTGTAGAGTACTGAACAGGAGAACTTCATGTCAAAGGTTCAGGTAGGTGAAGCTCATTACGAAAAAGCAAATACGTCAGGGAATATCTCTATTTGTTTGAGAGTTTTAAACTGAAAAGTCTTTTATTTTGTCTTTTTAATTGCTTAAATAAGATTCGTCAATGTGAATTACCATGTTAATAACAACAACATTCCTTGCTTTACTGTAGTTCTAGTATAGGCGAAACGCAAATCAATTCGCTACGGCATAAGTTCCATCCTAACTATGATAGTCTCGATTTAACTAAGGCTATTATATATCTTCGGAGCAATTCTCTCGTGTTATGAGTTTGTTTCTCATCGAGTGCCCACTAGAATGTCTTAAAATTAAACTTAATAAATAACCATCTATTCTTCCCCCTGTTTGTTTGCATCCACAACTTTATTTTTTGTGTTCATATGTTAAATCTCACCCAATACAAGCCTCAAGAGTCACTCAAGGTAGCGTGTTGTTATGATTAGTGAGGTATGGTAAGAAGATTATTGGGGAAAAGAGGGTAAATAACGATCGATCTTTGAAGAGGATAAGACTGTACTGTTTAGTTTAAGTGTGGCAATAATTTTGCCATTAATTCTGTTATACTTTCGACGTTTTATTTCTCAACTTAAATAAGAGAAAATTCTATTTCTACTACATTAGCGGAAGATATCAAAGCATAAAGATTGCCAATTCACCCATCTTTATGTAGTCGACTCTTATGTTGAAGTAAAAAAGCGTTAGGCATGAAACTTATAGATAGAAATACCGGGTTGACAAAATGATACGAATTCACAAAACCAAATGGGAGTGTAAAACGTTTGAAAAGCTTCTTCTTCTTCTATGTGCTCTGTCCCTTCAGGACGTAGGCGATCATGGCTTTCCACGTTTCCCTATCGCTGGAAGATCTTAGTATGCCTTCTCCTGTTACACCATGCAACCCTCGTTCCATCATCCACCTGATTAGGTCCTTCAAATATGTTATCCGTTGCTTTCCCCTGTCTCTTTTCCATGTATTTGGCCTGTTAGTATCAGGTTCTCCAAGCCTTCCTTCCTCATTGCATGTTCCAGGAACTTCAGCTGTCTCTTCCTGGTGCTCAGTATTAATTTACGTTTTGTTTCCATCATTTCTAGGACCTCATTTCAGTTGCTTCAAGTTTTTCCTTTATCTTTGATGGTATTGTCCAGCATTCACTGCCATATTGAAGAACTGACATCACATAGCAATCTAGCACTCTCTTCTTTGTTTCTAGCGGAATTGTCCGGTTTCTTAATACTTTACTCAACTTCTGGAATGCTTCCTTCGCCATGCCAATTCGCCTTCAGATCTCTGTGTCGCACTTTCCGTCTTCTATTATAGCACTCCTTTCTTGTCACTCACTTCAGCTACCTTCTGTAGGAGGTCTTGTAGTTTCCTTTCCGTGTCTGCTATCAGCACTGTATCATCTGCATACCTTAGGTTGTTTAAATTGTGGCCTCCGATGACAAATTCAGGCATAACTTCTAGGGTCCTCAAAATATTCTCGCAGTACAAGTTGAACAGATCCGGTGAAAAGACACATCCTTGTCTTACTCCCCTTTCTATCTTTGTATATCTGCTAAATTCATTACCTGTCCGTATACAAACGATTTGCTGCCAGTAAAGATTCTTGATTACTCTTCAGTGTTGCCTAATCTTTTTCAAGATATGCAGTCGAAATTATTATAAAAAAAATGAAGCCTAACATAACAGATTCTTAATTAGATTGCATTTAAAAACTTTCATAATTGCTTCAACACTGATTTGTGGATTCGTTTACTAAAATAATTTTTTATTAGTTCTAGTCATTATAATTACAAAGTGTAAATACCGATAATTTAACCGTCTCTTCTACTCTGACAATTTCTTTTCTCACACTTCCTGTTTGGGGAACTCTTTTCCATTTGCTTGCTTCCTTGATAACTACAACCTCCAAAAGTTTAAATGCAATGTCAACTGCCATATTTTATCTACTTGATTTCCGTCCATCTCTACTTCGTAGAAAATGTAACACAATGTCGGGATTATAAGGGGTGATGCGTATATTGACCAAGGGTCAAAAACTGCTCAATCCCTCTGCACTTTCCCTTTGGTAACACTTCAAGTGACAAGAACTGACCCCTCTGGAAGGTAAGGTAAAGCCTTGTGGGAACGACCCACCACCACCATTACCCCTACCAAACGAGTCTCAATCGTTTCATATTGATTTTCAATCCTCTGACACAGGGAAAAAAATCTGCACCAGTCAGATGTAGAAAGAATTCTAAGCCAAAAACTTGTTGACAAAAATGAGGTTTCATTGGGCAACTTATTTAGGCTGGCGAAGTCATACATAAGGCTGATGAAACCGTTAGCTACAGAACACTGTATCATCCGTACATGGACCACTACAGAATATGAAATCCTCAGATGTTTGGTTTATGCCTAAATCTCTATCTAGTTTCGCTTTATTACTTCCGCCTTAAGACGAAGTTATTGTATTCGATCACGTGTGTTTGTTTTTCTGTCTGTGGTCAAGATATCTCAAGACTTGCTAGATGGATTCGGATGAATCTTTCGGGGATAACTGGTCTCATGACTGGCACGAACTGATTAAATTTTGGGTTCGATTCGGTACGGAATAAAGTTTCTGTTTTATTTTTCCGGTTTTATTAATAAAATTTAATTTTTGCCTTTCAAATGCCAAATACAGAATTACTTCCCCGAGATCATTTTAAATACTGAATTATCTCCTCTGTTTCCTTTTAAGAGCGCATTTGGGAGCGGTCAATTTCATTGCAGTTATTTTTTCTCATTTTCTACCTCCCATTAGCATGGGACAGGCTAGCCTCCCAGAGAGTAAAATACTACGCCTCCTTGGCCTTACACTCTCGGCGGACATCAAATGGAACGACTATATTGAATCCATTGCCAAATCTGCTGCTATGAAAGTCGGCTCCCTGTGCAGGGCCCGGAAATTTTTCCCACCTGAATCTATTCTGCACATATACAAATCTACCATCCGCCCGTGTATTGAATATTGCTGCCATATCTGGTCGGGTGCCCCTGCTGCTCTCCTTGGGCTTCTTGACAAAATACAAAGGAGGATCTGTAACGTGGTTGATACTGACTTGGCAGACCGGCTGCAGCCGCTTTCTCACCGGCGTGATGTGGCTTCCCTGTGCCTCTTCTACAAGTACTTTCATGGCTTCTGATCCGATGAGCTTAGATCACTGGTGCCGCCTAAGCAGGAATTTACACGAGATACTAGATTAGCATCTAGGTCCCACCCTTTTACAGTTAAACAAATAAGATATAACCGTAAATTCTACTCCAACAGCTTCTTTTCTCGCGCTTCCTGCCTGTGGAACTCCCTTCCACAGGTCTGCTTTCCCAACAGTTACAATCTCCAGGTGTTTAAATGTAGGGTCAATAGACATCTCCTATCACACTAACTCCCAACTATTCTCAGAACACTCTCATCTACCCAACCCTCATTCTCAGTATCCTTACCCGCCTATCACCCACCCTCTGACATTTCCTATATTTAATCATTCTTTCTCCACTCTACGTAGCCCCCTGCGCAGTAGTGGCAGTGACATGCCTTGCTCGGGGTGAAACGCTTATAAAAAAAAAAAAAAAAATTTTAATGATCATCTCTTGCTAATCGCTGAGATGATGTCGGTATTGCCTTAGCGGAGGTTTTTGGTCTTTGACTGCTCTTTCTAGTTTACTTATACTGAGGTTGACTGGCCTGCTTATAAAAATAGGGAACATTTCCAGGGAATCATTTTCGTATATTAATTGACCTTGCTTTACCCACAACATTTCTCTCAATCGAAAAATAATGTTTTATTTTATTTTAAAATAAAACAATATATATGCACTTTGTTATATATATTATATTATTTATATATTATATATGCGCGGTACTTATTTGAAAGCGCTCAACATCAGTGATAGAGCTGACATATTCAGTTGGATTGGTGTGAGTTTGTGATCATAGGTTTCACGCTTTTGCAATCATCAGCGTGAAACTCAGCGTCACAAACTCACACTAATCTAACTGAATATATATATATATATATATATATATATATATATATATATATATTGTAAATTGACATATATATATATATATCAATTTATGTGTGTGTGTGTGTGTGTGTGTGTGTGTGTGTGTGTGTGTGTGTGTGTGTGTGTGTTAAAGCTGTGTATTTGTGCAGCGATACATGTTTCGTTAAAGACGACTGACAATGTACTGCGCGCTACAAGAATTTACTCGTCTAACCTGACTGGCATCCAGTTCCCATCCATTTACAGTTAGATCAACCAAATGCAGCCGATAATTCTTCTCCCTTAGCTTCTTTTCTCGCTCTTCCCGCCATATACTGGTTTTTCTGACGGGCTACAACCTCCAGGAATTTCAATAACCATCTCTTAATCACTTGACTTCAGTTCTTTCGACATCACCCCGCGTATATTCTTGTTCTTTTCCCTTCTCTCTACCTTCGCAACTGTTTTCACACCTGTGTTTCCATCCTTTTTTTACCTTTTCTCTGACACCCCCTTTAACTAGTTCGTTTTTTTAAAAATGCAAACAAAAAGAAAAATTATACTCAGAATCAGAACAAGACGGTTGAAATTTTCTGAACACATAATAAGGAAGGAGGGTTCGGAGAACTTAATCCTCACAGGGCATATTGAGGCCAAGAGAGATAAATGAAAGCAGTGAGCAACCTACCGGACGAGCTTGCATGAATAGATTACGGAATAGGGTGGGAGGTTTGACAAAGGGATATACACTGCTAAGGTCTACAAGAGGTAGGAAGCTGTGGAGAGACACAATCGACTACGTTTTAAAACTAATTTTAACCAGCCTTTCTTTTCTTTTGTTTTTGGATTGTTTTTTTTTTTCTTTCTTTCTTTCTTTTTTTTAATCTTAAATATACGGGATATCCATAAAGTTCGAGTGCAAATTATTTCTATCTCAAATACAAATAAAATTATAAATTTTTAAAAAGTGCCCACGAGCTTTATGGACACCCTGTATAATTTGAATATTCAAAAATTTAATATTTACATTTTCCAAAGAAATAAAATCGATCGAAAATGTAATTTTAAGCTGCGGAAAATGTTGCACTGAATGAGAAAATAAAACTAGACTTAGTGTTTTGTTTTAATTGCCTTGAATTAATTTTAATAAAATATTCTTCTTTTTCTTTTTTTTTCTTTTTTGGCAATCATTTCACCCCAAGCAAGGCATAAATGCCACTCGTGCGCAGGAGGCTTCAAAAATAAAAAAAAAAGGTATAGGGGATGTCGAATAAATGGTATAAGATAAGGGATGGAAGGAAATCAAGTAGATAAAATATGGCAGTTGACATTGCATTTAAACTTTTGGAGGTTGTAGTTATCAAGGAAGCAAGCAAATGGAAAAGAGTTCCCCAAACAGGAAGTGTGAGAAAAGAAATTGTCAGAGTAGAAGAGACGGTTAAATTTAACTACTTCGCCGGTAAAAGGGTGGGACCTTAATGCCAATATAGCAGCGCGCGTAAACGTATGTGGTCGAGTTACCAGAGAAAAATGTTCATCAGAGCGATTGCCATGAAAATAGTTGTAGAAAATCATATTCTGTAGATTTTGTAATTGTGAAAAAAAATCAATTATATCTTTTGTTTAAGATATATTTTTATTTTCGTAATATTTTTATGATTAAATTCTATTCTTCTGGACAATTCTGAATTGTCATTTTTTTTTTTTTTAATCGTATCACCCCGAGCAAGGCGGCAACGCCACTGATGTGCAGGGGGCTACGTAATAGTGAAAAGATTGCAAAAGATAAAGCCGGAAACCACATCCTAAACAGGGAACAAGGGATGAGCCTCTTAACCTGTTCAATAGACATGGGTGGAGTGTGAACCGAGCGATAGATCTATCTACTCCAATTAAAAAAAAACAAAGTGAGAAGATTGGAAAAGAGAAAGCCGGAAACCACATCCTAAACAGGGAACAAGGGATGAGCCTCTTAACCTGTTCAATAGACATGGGTGGAGTGTGAACCGAGCGATAGATCTATCTACTCCAATTAAAAAAAAACAAAGTGAGAAGATTGGAAAAGAGAAAGCCGGAAACCACATCCTAAACAGGGAACAAGGGATGAGCCTCTTAACCTGTTCAATAGACATGGGTGGAGTGTGAACCGAGCGATAGATCTATCTACTCCAATTAAAAAAAAACAAAGTGAGAAGATTGGAAAAGAGAAAGCCGGAAACCACATCCTATTTATCGAAAAATATAAAGTTTAACAAGGCAATTTGAAGATATATTTGCTGACATGAGAAAACTAATCAATGAAATATGCCCAGTTTAATCTATTAATTTGTAAGCGCAGGGGAGGGGGTTTTTTTTATTGTGGACTAGCATCATAGCCCGGCGTTGCCCGTGCAACTGAGAACATTTTAGTAGTAGGAGAAGATGCTACTTTTTATTTTACATATTTTGTTTTTGTTTGCAAAAACACTTTTTTAAAATATTTCTTTTGTTTCAAAATTCCGGGAAAAAATATTCACATTTTTTGTTGACCAAATGAATTTTTAAATGTCGGAATAAAAATTAAATATAAAGGCTCATTTTTTTTAATAAAGATTATTTTAGTAGCGTTTGACGCGTGTGATTTGATTTCTGTGACGGAATTCAGCAACCATCTTAGATCTTAGATGTTTTACAGAGCAAATGTAAACAATCGTGTCCATTGGCAAAAAGCGTGAAAGGGAAAATTGCTGAACTTAAAACTCAAAAAGGATGTGTCGACCTGGCTTCCCTTTAGATATGTGTCCCTGGAAAGTTTGAATGGCGTAGCTTAAAAAATGTAGACGTGCATAGGAAACAGTCACACACAGACTCACAGATTGCCTTTTCTACATATAGAGAGATTAATATCCGACTAGAATTGAGTTGTGCGAAACGACCAACCATCCAGACATCAGCATTTTTAAATAGTTATCAACTATTGTATAGACAAACATCTCTCTCTCTCTCTCTCTCTCTCTCTCTCTCTCTCTCTCTCTCTCTCTCTCTCTCTCTCTTATATTAATATAATACTGGCGTCGAGATATCAATTTACAGTTGAGCTGGCTAGATGTAACCGTAAGTTCTATGCTGACAGTTTCTTTTTTCCTGCAGTTCCATGCTTTCCAACCAACTCTCATCTGTAAAAATTTCGAATGCAATGTCATTTGTTATCTACTGTCCTCTTGATTACTCTCCTTTCTTTCTGCTCACTATTAATCTTTCAGTTCCTAATTTTTCCACACCCTATAATGTTTTGTCTTTTAGTGGCTTTACTGCCTTGCTTGGGGTGATACGGATTTTTTAAAAAATTGATCGCCTCTCGTTATTTTATCAAAAATCATCTCAATGGAGACCTTCCGCTGGTCAAGAGCGCTCCCTATTCAAAGAAATTGGCCATAGCTGATATCTACAACTATATGTGCATAGATGCTCAAGGTTTGTATTTTGACTAATTTAACGATTTAACAGTTAATTTTTCAAGAATAAAATTATGTTTTTAAAATCGGCCATTATTTTTGTAATAACCTAACAAATTAGTTTCAAGATAAAGATTTAATGCAGAACACTGATAACTAGAAAAGGTTCAATTCATACCCATTTATTTGTATCTGTATTCAATGTATTTAAGGCTCCAAGGTCAAAATCTGTGATAATATAACATGTGATCATCACAAACACCTGCGTGGCACACAGTGCACCTGTTGTTTTGGTGGAGAGAGTGTGCATTGCAACATTTCAACACTATGGCTACTCGAAGACGCCCCCACACCCTTCACTTGGTGTTTTCCGTTTTACGGCACATCCTTTTTTATTATCATTATTATTTCAGGGGTAACATCGCCCCTGCCACACATTTACTGTTATGGTCTAGTAAGTGTAAGTTTTTATTTAAGTTAGCTGGGTTTTTATAGACGGAACTATCAAAGCGTTTGCTATTTCAATCAATTAGTACGTCTAAAAAGGACTTATATTATTTATGTCTGGTTCGTATGTGAAATTAAGAACTGAATTATTTTTGCAGGTAGTTCTCAGATATTTTTGACTTTGTATATATCCGTTGTGGTGCAGTGGATATCGGCTCGGAACGTGAAATCGGATAGCTGAGTTCGAATTCCAGTTGAATTCGTTGCATTCATTTACGCGCAAATACCCTTGAGAAAGATATTAACCCGTCTCTTTTCCCTCCAGGTATGGATGAAATAGCAGAATAGTTTGGGTGTTATAGTTTGGGCTGAAAACCAGTCTACTGCAGAAAGTAATGGCAACCTACTGCGGAAATATCTTCTGCCCAGTCAGGCATGTCTATTTCGAGACATGATCGCACAAGAGTGTATCACATATGGCACTTAACTGATTGAATGTCGTCTACTTAGCGGGTGAAAATATTTTGTGTGTGTTGTTGTTGTTGTTTATTCATTTTACTTTTGGGGGCTAAAATATAACCTCACCCACCAAAACTGCTAGAGTGGTTGGTGTGTCCATGGAGACGCCGTCGATTTGCATATAATTTTTCCTAAATGGTCATAGAAAAATACTTGTGCAAAACAATATAGCATTAAGATACACATTTAAAACACATACATAATCAACACCAACAACCATGCCAGTGCGTGCGCAAATGTGTGAGTACACGTACGTAAACACGCACTCAGACGCAAACACACAGTCAAATGTGTGCACGCTGGCACGCGAGTGCACACATACACATAGGTGCATGCGCGCACACACACACACACACACATGCAAAACATTCAACCGTCACCCTTAAAGCCAAGCGATCAACACACCAAATAAAATAATATATCACCAAAAATCCAATACTCTTTAAAAATCAGCAGAAAACCAAAAAATAATGGAAGATAGTAGAAAAGGAAAGAATAAAAAAGAAAAAGAAGACATCCAGATTGCATGACAATCATGAAAAGATAAAAATATTACATAATCACAGACTTACGCACAAAAGTAACAAATAACATCAATCAACAACAGTATATAAACACGCAAATATCGAAAAACAAAAACGGACAAGCCCTGATAAATGAGTGCATTCTTATACGTTCACAAAACTTCAAAATCGGAATGACGGAAGTGATGCCAATCAGTTAAATGACAATTTTTCTATATTAATTCTATTAAGGCTCTATCTTCATTTCTGATATCGACCATTAATTCTATTAAGGCTCTATCTTCATTTCTGATATCGACCATTAATTCTATTAAATCTCTATCTTCATTTCTGATATCGACCACTTTATTACAAAGCATGCTTGCCTTTAATGCTTTTCTATCAGCAAACTACCGAAAGTCTACATTTTTAGCTTCCAAATTAACACCATATATATCTATATATATAGAATTCCTTCATGTGTAGTGCAAAGTCAGGAGATGTTAAAATGAATGAATTCAACCGTTTTCTTTGAACTTTTTATTATGTATGTTAGTCGGTTTTAGTATAATTTTCATAAGTAAAGGTGAGGTTGGGGAAAGAAACATACAAACATACATTAAAAAAATTTCAAAGAAAACGGTTGAATTCCCTTCATTTTAACATCTGGTGACTTTGCACTACACGTGAAGGAGTTCTAAAACTAAAATATTCTGTTAATCTTTCTAAATCATTTGTGAGCATTTTTATAGTTGCCGTATATATATATATATATATATATATATATATATATACTCAATTATAATTTGAGATTAAAGACACAATGGTTAAATAAAATAAAGACAAGAGGAAAACTGTATTTAAAATCGCCTACGCGTTTCGTCCTGTGATGGACTTTTTCAAGGCAAAAAGACGAAATGAGCTTTATTCTAAATTACGTATCTATAAACAAACTGTGTTGGTACCACAAAGACGCTCACAAATTATTTCAAACGATCAACAGAATATTTTAGTTTTTAGAATTTCTTCATGTGTAGTGTAAAGTCACGAGATATTAAAATGAAGAGAATTTGACCGTTTTCTTTGAAAACTGTTTATTTTGTGTGTAAGTCTGTTTTAGAATTTCTTCACGTGTAGCGCAAAGTCAAGAGATGTTAAAATGAAGGGAAATCTACCATTTTCTTTGAAATTTTTATTATGAATGTTAGTCTGTTTTAGTATAATTTCCATAAGTAAAGGTGATATTATGGACGAAACGCGTAGGCGATTTTAAATACAGTTTTCCTCTTGTCTTTATTTTATTTAACCATATATATATATATATATATATATATATATATATAGTATATCGAGGCAGCAAGTAATTTTCTAAACATATGCTGTTAAATATAAGAGACAATGAATGTCTATTATGTTTAACCATGAGCCGTTCTAAACGTCGTATTTTTGCTTTAATTTCAGTTGAAAATAAAGACAAAAATTCTAACACTATTAATTTATACTATTGCAACCAAATACATAATAATTATAAACAAGATAAAAAAAACTCTCAAAAACATAATACGTAGAAATGTTAAACCAGTGGAAAGTAATAATCAAATTAAACTCATTATATATTATAAAAAGTTTAAAACAATTGACCTCATAGTCTATAATAACCCAACAAGCACTAAACTAAATTCTTTACAAAAAACCAATGTAGTGTACCAATTTACATGCCCATTCAGAGATTGCATCTCTGATACTAATCAAAAACCTAGTACAACGCTCTCCCGTAGACTTACATGTCATCTTTCTGATCAGAGTACTATTAAACAACATTTCTCTGAAAAACATAAACATGTAGGTAATATCAGACAGATTTTGGTCAACAATACGGTGATCCTTACTCATACACACAGTAAGAGGAACCTGCAGATATTGGAGGCCATGTACATCAAATCGAAACAACCAACACTCAATAAAATCAACTTTAAAACAGGAAATAACATATTACCTTGTATTTGACTACATGGTTTTGTTGTCATTTCGCGCTATCCCGCGGTGTGACGTCATAAAACCGCATCGCAAATTTAAGAACTGCGTTTATTATTTTTGGTAACTATTGCCGTTGCCAAGCGGAGTTTTATGTCAACACAAAATAAAATCGTCGGTGATGGTGGATTTTATAATATTTCAGTTTAAACAACGTCTCTGAAGGTGGCTCATGTGAGCCAAAAGCTTAGAAGAAAACCAATAAATAATTATCCAAATGTTGGAGAATTTTTGTCTTGATTTTCAACTGAAATTAAAGCAAAAATACGACGTTTAGAACGGCTCATGGTTAAACATAATAGACATTCATTGTTTCATTGAAATTTACCAGCATATGTTTAGAATATATATATATATATATGTGTGTGTGTGTGTGTGTGTGTGTGTGTGTGTGTGTGTGTGTGTTATAAATTATAGTTTAGAACATGTAATTGTTTTTTATCCACTACAAAGTGTACATTTTGTTTCGACATGAGACATTGTAATTTCAATGTCGAAACAAAATATACACTTTGTAGTGGATAAAAAAATTGTACATGTTCTAAACTATAATTTATAATAAATATTCACAGCTCTATATTGTATATCGAGCATTGTTTTAAATTAATGTTTTGGACGTTGTAAATTTTTCTTCGTTCCTTATTCACTCGGATATATATATATATATATATATATATATATATATATATATATATATATATATATTCCGGTCATTCTAGAATTTTCTTCATTATACATCCGGCTGGAGTAGAAAAAACAGGCTCTGATAGCCTGTAGAAATGACCATTCCCTAAATGTAAAATATTGAATTTACATATGAATAATATATATATATATATATATATATATATATATATATATATATATATATATATAAGCTTATTATCCACACTATTTGTATCTATAAACACTGTTGCTCTCTCTCTCCCTCTCTCTCTCTCCCCCCCCAATAGTGAGCTCTCCACTCTTATAACAAATTATAAACAATATATATATATATATATGTGTGTGTGTGTGTGTGTGTATGTGTGTGTGTGTATCCTGTTCTGTTCATATCTTTCTGTCTCTTTCCCATTTTGTTCATATATATTTACTGCCTAAAACCCGGCAGTCTGAAACTGCTTTGAAAAGAGAAGTGTTGAAATTATCGATCCGTCCTCATATACACCTTCTTCGATATTAATTGATTCTGTTCTACGAGGAATGAACTAATTATGTCCATTGATCGAATCCTTGAAGCATTTTCAAGTGCTAGGAAATTCGAAGCAAAAGTGTTAGTGAATTGAAATTTGTAATGTGAAAGAATTTTTTATAGAAAAGTAAGCCTCGTGTTGCTTTTATAAATAAAATGTTTGTAATTAAATATTCTAATCTGTGAACGAAATTTGATATGCTACAGCGCGTTCATTTTATCATTTTTTTTCCTTTCTTTTCGCAAAAATGCTAAATTTTGTTTCATTTCTTTGACGAAGAATTCCTTAACATCAGAAAAAGACAGCTAATGCTTCTGGGACATGTAGTGAGGAAGGAGGGCTTGGAGAATCTGATGCTCACGGGACGGACAGAGGGAAGGAGAGTGGGAAAAGCAACGCGTGACATAATCAATACATAAACTGATCCCTGCACTTTATCCATAAATTATGGCGAATTTTGCCAAGATCTCGCACCCAAACAATCGGCGCTACAGTCACCACTTCACTTTATCTATTCTTATTGACTGATAGTTTTCCTTTCAGTCAGTTAAGTGCCATACGTGATACATGCTTTGGGCGATCATGTCTCTTTCGAGACATGGCTGACCGGGCAGAAGATTATCCCGCAGTAGGTTGCCATTGCTTTCTGCAGTAGACTAGTTGCCAACCAGGGCTATAGAACCCAATCTGTCCTATTATTTAACCCATAACTGGAGGAAAGAGACAGATTAATACCTTTCTCAGGGGTATTTGTACGTAAGCGAATGCAAAGATTTCAACTGGAATTCGAACTCGGTACCCCGATTTGTCGTTCCGAGCCGATATCCACTGCACCACAATAAAATGCACATATAAAAATATTTAAAGAGTTTGAATTTCTGTTATAAAGAATTATCATTCTTAAAGACAGGCTTAAATTTTACTTATTTGTCAGTAAAAAATTTCTCATTTCACACTCACATAGTAACTCATTCTTGGTGTTTCTAACTATATAGCTTTCTCGCTACCTCTTCTGTTATGTGCCATGTCCCTTTCGGGACTATGACCCTCCACATCTTCTATTGTTTATAATAACTTTTGTATTTTTCTTATCTCTTCTAAACACTGTTCTACCATCCATTTACTCAAGCTCATCCTCTGTCCCTTTTTCCCTGAATCTATCCTGTGAGTATCAGATTTTCCAAGCTCTTCTTCCTCATTACATACCCCAGAAATGTCAACTACCTTTCCTAATGTTAAGCATAAGTTTCCCTTTTTTTCTTTTTTTTTTTCTTTCTCTCCAAAACCTGGTCCTGGGTATGACTGTATCCAGCAGCAAGGCCTCTGATTAGGAGGTTCTGTGGAGCATGGAACCACCTCTTAATTGCTGTTATTCCCAGGTCCACCCTAACCCGGAGTTGTAGCACCTGTTAGGGTCCCAGCTATGGGCAAATTGCTAACCCCCAAACTGGGGTCAAAACACTATGAAACTATAAAAATAAACTTTTATAGAAATATATATACATAAAAATAGACTTTTATAGAAAAATATACATTTTTGAAGGAAAAATATTACCAACAATAATTTTCTGAAGAAAAAATTGATTAACAGCAATACATTTTAAATACAAAATCAGAAGATATCTTAAGTTTTCTAAAATGAAAAAAATGTTTTGAAATTTTTCATCAAAATCTGACTAAATCAACGTTCTCACTATAACCGAAAATTTAAAAAATTCCTTAAAACCCTACCTATTTTGGCATTAAATAACCCACAGAGGTGTTGATATGCCGTTAAGCAAAAATCAAACCATCTCCAAAACCTCGTCGTTGCCCACACGTCTGGTCTATGGTATCCTAAGCATCTTTTTTTCCAATCCAGTGGCATTAAAAGACTTGATATTTGAAATCTGGTGACATTGAAAGACATGACATTCGCCAAATCTTTATTATCGGCACCGAGAGAATGTAAATGTCACTACCCCGTTGTACTCATTACATCGTACTCATTAAATCAGTAATATTCTTCGAAACGTGCTAACCCATAGCACATACGTCTTATGTACTCTAGCACGGTGTATTTACTCGCTTAAGCCGAAAAGGAAATAACATTAGAAGAGATGTGTGGGCATTAAATGACATAATTAATTTGAAGGTAGAAAGTTTATCTTCTCTCTACTGCCAAACCTCGGGGCGCTTTTATTACCGCCGGTTGACAGCATCGGAGGGGGGACCGTGTCACTGGAGGGAAGTAGTGAACAATGGATCGTGTTAAATAGGAATAGCATTTGCGAATCTCAACGCGAGAGAAATACAACGAATCATACGAAGCCTTATAATCGTCATTTGCAATTTCATATCTATTCACCTTTAATCGTTCCTTGTCTTTCGACTCAATATTATAAACTCCTAGAATTTTAGTACTGATCAAAATCAACCTTTTGACACTATTGGGAAACCCACATAGAAGAGTGTATGTGATTTTTAACTAGATCTCAGTGTTTCGAGTTTTATGACCAGCAACGAAATCTATGCGATATGGTCTTCAAGGTGACCGAAAAGGGATAGAATACATGAGTGGATGAGGGTTTTTGAGGTCAAGCGACAGCAAACCGCTTAATGATAATTCCCAGTTGCCTGCCTATGTTAATTATCACAGTTGGGATGGAAGTTGTCAGTTGTGATTCGCACTTGGGAAAGAACAGACCGTCCTTCGGGTAGCTCCGATACCTCCCATTCGTGCTGCCAATCACGCATCAGAATTTTGAAAACGGCAGACAAATAGTAGAAGGAAAAGGTGAAGCAAAGAGCTGATCTGTTACCCCAACATGGCAGAGGTTGCCCTAAGTATCATCTAAGGAAGACCAAGGAAGCGAAACCCTTAATAAAACACCTAAATATATTGGAAACCGGGTTTGAGTTCTCATCTCTCGACACGGTATTTATTTTCATTTTTCGTTTTACTTGTGAACGTGCAATGGGCCCTTCTCGGGATTTTATGCACACCAACAAGAACAAAAATTAGAGAAGCAACGTATAATAGTCATTCGCGTTTTCCACCATATTTAGGGTGATTTGTGTGTGTGTGTGTGTGTGTGTGTGTGTGTGTGTGTGTGTGTGTGTGTGTGTGTGTGTGGTTTTCTTCTTTCTATTTGGTTTCGCCTTGTGTGGGAGTTTTGTCAAATTCTGAGGTTTCCCCAATCGAAATCTGATTAAATTAAAAAGAATATAATAAAAATTCGGTTATTTTTTTAAAAAAATAATTTAACACGTCTCAAAATTTTCGATAAAATCTCAGCGTTAATGGATTTTCACTTTGAATATTCTTCATTTTTTTAAGCTTAAAATAGAAATTGCTTGCATCTCCCTTCACCATTTCTGTTAGAATAACGATGATGTCTGGATGATTAATGTGATAGCAATGAGTCACCCACTCAAAAACACTTTCCATCAAAGCATACATATGACAAAATCTCATGCAATCAGCTATTATCTACAACAGCTTGGCGGCACGTGACATATTCTGATCTCTCTATCTTTACAGAACTTTGCTTCACGCCAATTCGCTCTTACGAAAGTCCTGCATTAGCAAATATTTTCAGTGCTATCCGAAATGGCATAAAACGAAGAGGCAATTACTATTAATCTATATAGGAATTTTTGGAATGATCCCAAACCACTAAAATAACCTTCTTTGACTGCCTGTTTCGAATTTTGATATATATATATATATATATATATATATATATATATATATATATATATATATATATATTCAGTAATATATATTCAGTAATATATATATATATATATATATATATATATATATATATATATTCAATAATGAATTAGACCACTCTAAGTACTGGCGTATGTGTACATGCCTTCTTCTACTGAGCGCCCATAGATCAGAGGTAGAATCGCCGACTGATACCAATTCGGTTGGGTTTCAAAATAAAGTCTAATCATAAAATATTAAAAAATTCAAAAGAAAATATATAAGACTATGTTGTCTCTATCGTTTAACACAACTTGTTTTAAAGAAAAGATGCTGCCAAAATATATGTACTTATATATATATATATATATACCAACATTACAAAAACCAAACACAACCTTGTTTTGTGGATTGATCCTTCCAAATTCATACTCCGAACTCTCTCTACTTTTGCACAAAGCATGAAACCTTTAGTCACGTCCGAGTAGTACCCTTGAATATATGTGCGCGCGGGCGCGTGTGTGTGTGTGTGTTTTTCGCAGGGATTACTTTCAGTCGTCAGGGAACTTGACTACAATAAAACAGAATTTAATTCCAGAAAATAATAATCATAAATATCATATAATATATCCATTGAGGAAAACTGCTAGAGATTTATTTTAAATATCCTAAATGTAGTCATTATTACATATTAAATGTAGTTAATACTACAACCCAAATTGTACCTACTGGACTAGTTTGGATTTCAAATAATGGTATCACGGTAACTGTAACTTGAATGAAATTGGTAAAAATAGAAGTTTTGGTGAAAGAACACATTATCGAATGATTCGGGACCGAACCATTCGATAAATTGTTACTCCTAATTACTCCTGCCCTGACTAGCAATGTTAGACAAGGAGTGACTAGACCTCCTCTTTTACAATTTTTAATCTTTCTGTCACGTTTGTTTGTTTTTTTATCAACATTCTAAAATATAGTTTCTCGCTTATTTTTAGTATTTTACCTCCTCTCACCAAATACAAATTATGGTAAATTTTAGTTTTAGGTCCCGAAGGCTTTTCCCCCTTCAAATTTATCCTAAATAGCATTATTTCTGTGCAAATGTATATGGTGAACTCAAATCAACAATTAGCTATTGAAGAAATTTACCTTTATTGATCTTAACGACCAGAAAAAAATCGAACTTCATCTCGCACTTTTTGTCTCCTGTAACTCTCACGAAGTCATGTAATTAACTGCAGAATGACTTTCGGCGTAGGCACAAATTTCAGCCTATTTACTTCCTTTACTGAAATTTCCGCCTATTTACTTCCTGTAATGAAAATAATACGCTTATTAAAAAAAATCGTGTATTACTTTCATTACAGGAAGTAAATAGGCGGAAATTTCAGTAAAGGAACTAAATAGGCCGAAAATAGACCGAAATTTGTTCTCCTACGCCGAATGTCATTCAGCAGTTAATTACATGACAGCGTTAGAGTTACGGGAGACAAAATGTGGTTCGATTTTTGCTGGACGTTCAGATCAATAAAGGTAGGTTTCTTCAATAACTAATTGTTCATTTGAGTTCAGCATATACATTTGCACAGAAATAACGCTGTTTTGGATAAATCTGAAGCGGGGAAAGCCTTCGGGATCTAAAACGGAAATTTACCAATTATTTAAACCTCAATTACGATTTGCAATTTTTATCTAACACTAACGAGTGTGTTGAAAGGCCGAGAACACACTCGGACAGACAAAAGATTATCTGCCATTCTGAAGATGAGATTTTGATCTCGAAATATTAATGTTTAATAAATAGGTAATACCCAAAACTTCTTTACCTTCCTTTATTAAACATAAACATATAACTATTTTACACAATGCTTCAAGCAAATTACAAAACTTTACTAAACATTATGTCTGTTTGTCAAGCTACAAATTTCTAAGGGAAAGAATGGTTGATGTGAGTGATTATAATAACGTGGAAGAATATGAACAGCGGCAAGAATATCGGAATAAGTGTATTCGAACAGAAGGCAGGTACAAACAATAGAAATGAAACCTACTTAGCCTCAAACGCTTTGCTACGATTTATATTTACGTTTTGTCGGTGGATTTCTATTCAGGAAATGTTTAATAGATGTAAGCATTTTCCGGAAGAGATTGTAAAAGGGATGTAATCCTCCATTGCACTTTTCTTTCTCTGTCTTTCTTCCTTCATGTCTCTATCTTAATCCTCTCTTCTTTCGCTACTTTCATTCTTTTTCGCGTTCTTATTCGCTCTCTTTTTCGCTTTCTTCACAATCAAAATTTTTCTTTTCTCTTTTCCCTTTCCTTTGTAATTTTTCCTTCGTTCTCTCTCTTTCTATGTCTCTATCCCTGTCTAGTTTTTGCATTTCTTTCTTTCTTTCTTTTTCTGTGTGTGCGCTTTTGTCTATTTATTTATTCCCCTCTTTCAATATATATATATATATATATATATATATTCAGTAATCTAAGTATGTTAGCTCTATCATTGATATTGAGCGCTTTCAAATAATTACTGAGCATATATAATATATAAAAAAATATAATATATATAACAAATTATATATATATATATATATATTTATATACATACACACACACACACACACACACACACACACATATATATATATATATATATATTTATATATATTTCACTCTGATTATATCTATCTATCTATCTATCTATCTCAGTCTGTTCATATCTATCTATCTATCTATCTATCTATCTATCTATCTCAGTCTGTTCATATCTATCTATCTATCTATCTATCTATCTATCTATCTATCTCAGTCTGTTTCGTATCTGTTTCACTCTTAATATCTTTCTATTTCTCTGTTTCTATCAATTTATTTCACTCTCCTTGTATCAATCTATCCTCGATATAACTCTGTCTTTACTTTTCTCTCATTTTTTTAATTCGACCAGCCTCTTTTTTCTTCTCTCATCTGACCTCTCTCTCTCTCTCTCTCTATCTATCTATCTCTCTCTCTCTCTCTCTCTCTCCACATCATTGTAATAAGAAGCTTGCTACTATAGTAGCCATACTTCAAAAGGAAGTCTTTAAATAAGACATTGCACTCTATCAACTGCTAACTCTTTTTTTTATTGAACAACCTTTTTTTTTTTCATCCACGATGTGAAAACGTTATAAAAATAATAAAACATACGGATATTCTTTTTCAAACTGCATTTCGTTCTACGAAAGAAATGTTGGTAAATATAGCGACGAAGGAATCATTTTACTATCTGTGTTACATTTGCCAGATTTTTGGACCTGAAACTAGGAATACAACCCATCAAATATACTAATGATCATTTAAGGGCGGAAAACTGCCAGTTACAAGAACAAAGGTTGATTGGTTGGTTCATTTAACCAGCATATCAACCTTCATTAGGTCATTTAATGCTGAAAATCGTTTTGATTTGTTTTATTTAGTTTATTTGTTTTATTGTTTTTCTTTCATTCAAAAAGGTTTTTGTTGGTAACATTTTTCATTCAAAAAGGTTTTGTTGGTAACATTTTTCATTCAAAAAGGTTTTGTTGGTAATATTTTTTCATTTAAAAAAGTTTTGTTGGTAATATTTTTCATTCAAAAAAGTTTTGTTGGTAAATACTTTCATAGCATTTTTAACCCGGTTTGGGGGTTAACAATTTACCCATAGCTGGGACCCTAACAGATGCTACCACTCTGGGTCAGGGTGGACCTGGGAATAACAGCAATTAAGAGGTGGTTCCATGCTCCTCACAACCTCCCGATCAGAGGCCTTGCTGCCGGATGCAGTTTACGGTCATAACCAAGACCAAGAACAAAGGAAACGAACGGTAACAATGGATACAACATATAAGTTTAAGAATCAAACTTTGCTCGATGAAGCTTCTTGCCTAGAATGATTACTGGGACTAAAGCTCTCTCCAAACGTTAAAGGAATCTATACCACTGTTAACGATGCTGAAAGAATGGCTGCTTCTTCGTACCGCCTCAAAATATTATTTAACATTTTTTGCTATGCACTATCTATACAGGAGTCAGATCAGATCAAAAATGGTGTATTGCTTCCACATCTGGGTTAATGCTTGTCAGTCACCACAACCCAACCTTGGCAAAGTTCAAAAGCTAATACGGTTGATTAATTATTTTCTACCCTGTAATTCCTTTCCTATAGACGAAACGTTGCTGGCCTCTCGTTATTATTACTATGGCAAATGTTTCAACGGGCTGGATTAGTTAGTTCCACCAGTTCAGACCTTCATAACCAAGGACCCACAATGACACGTACACGACACCAAATCTTTCTTATTCTCTTTGTATTTCATTGGGAAAAATGAAGTTCTACTCAGTTTCTCGCACAGAACTGTCTCTTTGTGGAACAGAATGCTTTATCCTGACAACTGGAATCTTAAAGTTGTTATCTATCCATGTTACGAGGATGCATTTATATATAAAAATAATAATAATAATAATGTCTAAAAGTTGTAAGGGATTCTATTGAGTCCTATTTGTTATTCCAAAAAAAGTTTTAATTCATGAAGTAGTCGTAAAAATAGATAAATTAGGAATAAAACGTTTTGGAAGATGCCAGAATGTTCCAGTAAATTCGAGAGAATTCGAAAGGTTTTAGAAATATGCAAATTAGGTGTTAGCCTCTATAAAAATAGGCTTTGGGCAGAGAGTAGTCAGTTGTTGCCAGGGTTTGCTGACGTTATCAACTCCGGTTCTGATTCAAACCGAAAGAATCTCATAGAAAAGTCGTACCGACTAAAATTTGAAAGAAAACCTCATGGAACTTTTTGGGTAAATACATATTTTTGACTCTTTCATTGACCAAACAAATAATTACTCTTTATATACTCATTTAAGGCTTTCCAAAAAGTATAGTACTTAACTTCCTCGCCAACTTAACTGGGTAAAGATATTTGACACCTTACCTTCCCCTTCTCTCCTTGTAACACTCGCCAGTAGTAGACTCTATGCTTCTTGTTTTGAATGCAACAAAAATTGTATATTTGTAAATATTTTATTTGGTGTGCTTTATGAATTAAATATTTGTCTGTGAGATTTATCTCTGAGTTTTGGGCAATCATTTTTTTCTTTTGTTACACTTAACACGTAATATCCAACATATCCTCATAATATGCACCCCTTTTTGTTCTGCCCTTTACACACTTACAATAGATCTAATTCAGTATCCCTATACCTTGAGTGATTTTGGGGATTTGTCTTCGGTGAACAGTAATAAAATGTCAACTAGGTGTAATACAGCTCCGTCCAACTTCTAGATAGATAAAGGAAATCAACTTATTTCAGTTACAGTCATTATTGCCAAAATTCTAGCACTGCTGGCGGCATTGATTCCCTTCTGTCGCCTCTCCATTGGTGCAGTTTTTAGTGGCTCAACACCAAAAGCAACTTCTCAGCCACACTTCCATTTTTTTTTTATTCATTTATCAGCTCAATTTTTATTGAAAAGGAAAATAAACAAAGATATTAGACATTCATGGAGCGATAAAGATATCACGGATTGATGAGCTGATTCATAAACGATCTGGAATTAGTATAAAAGCAAACTGGAATTCTTAATTTTGGTTGGCAACCAGTCTATGAGAAATATAACTCTGAATTCAAACCAGTTGGGGCTTGGAGCTAGTAATTCTACTTTGTAAAAACCTACTTGCTACCAAAGCCACTGCAACAAAATCCAGCTTAGTGTTCCTATTACCCTTTACTTCACGGGCGAATCTAAATTGCTTACATACATTTTAAAAAGTAAAATAAAATCAATGATTACTTTGAAATTATTTTCGTTCTTTCATTTTTAATACAGTCCGTGGATAATATTAGTCCTGTGTTAATAGGTGTGAATAAACAAAAAATGTCTGAAATGTCAACAATCTTAAATGTTATGGGAGAACATTATTTGAAAGTGAGGCAATAACTTTCTGGAACGATCTGAAATTAAACCTCTCAGTCTTTGACGCAACATTAAAGAAGACAGAAATATACGTGTTAATACCACGCTCTCATACACCGAGAGAATACCAAGTACGCATGCGCATTTTATTCTTGAATCTCTCTCGCCATTTAACAGTTGTGTTGACTTAAAGCAGAGGTTCAGTTGGAATTACAGAAGAAAGAAAAAACGAAAAGCGTGGGCTTCGATCAATTCTGTTTGATTTTCCCAGTTGACTCTGTCAAGGATAAAACAATTTGCGATTTTCATTAATTAAATCCCTAATTAAACGGATTATTGGCAAATGTTGGCGCTTCAACAAGTCAGAAATGTTGCATCCTCGATAGTGGAGCGCCACTTGGAGACTACGATTCAATGGACGGACAAGCATCTAATAATTGAATCGACTCTTGAAATATAAAATGAGGGCATTTGGTGGAGCACCCACCTCCAAATAGAAACGAAATGCCGCCTTCTGTAAACAGTTTTAAAGACTTTGATTTGAAAGCAAGGCTGGGCGTTTGCAATCATTCATTATATTGACTTGGTTTAGATTAGTAGAGACCCCAATGAGGATCGCAATCATTGCAGCAGAAGTGGTCTACGAGATAAGATTCCTAACCATTATTTAAAGGCGAACATATTCGAACAAAAGTAAAGGGCGCTTAGTAAGAACCGAATTGTAATTGTTTATGGAACTTGCTTGATACAATAACGAGGCGATTATTCGGTAATTGATGTTTAAAAACTTTCTTTGTTGTGCGTAATCAGACTTCGGTTTGATAGAAGATATACTTGTAAAATCTGCAATCCTTCTTTTCAGCCCAAAATGACCGTGACCTGAAAAGCAACTATAACTAGAGAATTGATATGAAACTGTACAGAATTGTATAATGAACAAAAGAGTTCACGCCTAAAAGACAAACCGACAACAAATTGACGGAGATTGAAGAATAGATCGGCTGAAACGTTGTATTAACGTTGTTGAATGATGATTTTCAAGGCAGGTTTTACCCGCTATTGTTCTGTATGTTTCATGGTCCCTCGCATAGAGCTATGATTTGTACCCTAAGCTGGTCAGACGATTTTGCCTTGTGTAGGAAATTTGAATCTCACGGTCTGACTCGCTCATGTAGCCCGTACCAAGTCTATTAAGAGTAGATATTCCCCACCTGTATCAGTGTCTTGATGTAGGATATGACAAACTGGGTACTATTCATTACACAATAATACCTTTGGTGACGGTATAAATCTATTCACCTTTCAGTTGTGGGTGACATTGTAGGACAAACAGAGCTCTTTAACTCTGACTGGGTAGTCAGTATAGGGGGCGCATAGCTCTAAATTTAAAACTCCTTCCTGACATTCGAATCAACAATTTATAATCAACATAATCAACATTCGAATCAACAACTTATAATCATTTTTTTTCTTTTAGTTACAAGTACTGCCTATTTCTCTAGTTGTTGTTTTATGGAAGTTTTCGTGTGATATATTTTTTGATATTTGATAAAGTTCTTTGTTTGGGATTTTGTGGCGCAAGTTTGTGAGATTCTAATGTAGAATAGTTTTCTTTGTAATTTGCAGGGTTCATGGAACCTATCAAATGCAGCATGCATCCTTAGAAAGGATGAAGACACTAATACAAAAAAACTGGTGAATATTGAAATCCGTTATTCATGTCCTTTTTAAATATATTAAATGGATGTGCGTTGTGGTACATTGGATATCGGCTCGGAACGAGAAACCGGGAAGCCGAGTTCAAATTCCAGTTGAATCCATTGTATTCACTTACGCGCAAATACCCTTTGGAAAGGTATTAATCCGTCTCTTCCTTCCAGTTATGGGTTAAATAACAGGAGAGATTGGGTTCTATAGCCTTGGCCGGCAACCAGTCTACCGCAGAAAGCAATGGCAACCTACTGCGGGATAATCTCCTGCCCAGTCAGTCATGTCTCTTTTGAGACATGATCGCCCAAGCGTGTATCACGTATGGCACTTTAACTGACTGACTGTAGTTCATAGACAAAATGTCACAACTTCGATAAAATCTGTATAGCGCCATTGATAGCCAATAGGAAATGAATGTTTCTGTATAACATAGTAAGTTTTTCCATTATTAGATGCAAGTTCACACCTCGTCCGAAAATTAGTTGCTAAAGGAAAAATGCTACAGAAAGACAAACATACGCTCTAGAAAAATGTCTGGAATAATTCAGATGCTTCATCTCAAGGCCTATAACAAAGTATCAATTTCTATTACTTTTAGCATGGAGCTACTGCTAACTTGTAAAATCCGTCTGTTCTGAATAAGTAAATACTACTTGTTTAAAATTAGAAGCTCTCAAGCATGGCTATCAGTTTTATCCTTGTCAATTCTTCAAATAGTTTATCTCACACGCTTCCTTACAGACTTGTAATCCATGTCTCCAATCGTACTGCTTGCCTGCTTGCCTGCCTGCCTGCTTGCCTGCCTGCCTGCCTGCCTGCCTGCTTGCCTCGATATGGAATTGTCAGAGAAACAGCTGCTTGCTTTCGAATCTCTCTCAAAAAGAACACTACGCTTCTTTAGTTTCGAATACACTTTTGTTCGTATCGTCTGCTTTGATGGCATCCATAATGGAATTGCTTATCGTAATGCACCAACAGCTTTTTTCTTTCGTTCTGCCATTTACCTTCATCTTCAACATGTCTGTACATTTTCTCGATTTAATTATTTTCTTATCTTTTCTTTCGCTTTTTCGTTGTTTTCTTTTTCTTTCTCTGTTGTTTATTTTTCTTTCTTTATCTCTAATTTTGTATTTCTTTTCCCTTTTCTCTTTTTTTCTTTCTTATATACTTGTTTTCTCATTTTCTTGTTTTTGTTTTCCTTCTCTCACGATCATCTTTCACTTGCCTTTTTATTCTTTCATTCATTGTTCTTATTCAATTTATCCTTTTCTTTTCTTTTGCTTCAATGTTCTTTTATTTATCATTTATATTTTAATTTGATTTCTTCTTTCTTGCTTTCTTTTTTTTCCCCTTTATCTTCTTCCGTATCTTCTCTTTTTATTCTCTTTCTATTTCTCTTCTTTCTTTAATTCTCTTTTTCTTTTCTTCTTTTTCTCTTTTTCTTTTTCTTATTTATTTCTTTTTCGCCTTTTTTTTTTCTTATTACTCATGTCTTTACTTTTTTCATATGCTTATTATTATTCGGTTTTTCATTTTCTCAATATTGCAATGTCTTTCTTCGTTTTTCTCTTTTTACTTGTTTTTTTTTCTTCCCCTTCCTATTCTTTTTCTTCTTTTCCTCTGTCACGCTTTTCTTTTCTTTTCTTTGTTTTCTTCACTCCCTTCTTTTTATGTCTTGTTTTGCTCTAACTTCTCTTGACTTTCCTGTAACACCTACTCTTCCCCTACACACTCCTTCTCCACCTTCTGAAATGGTTTTCAATACCATTGCCCTTCGTCCGACATTATAACAAACATCAGCCAACTTTATATCGTCTGATTCTTTCAAAATTTTTTTCACATTTTCCATAGTTCCATATCTTTTCCCATTTTGCTTTTCAATTCTTTTTGTTCTCGTATTCTCACGTTGTATTTTGATAATGGATGACATTAATATTTTTTATACAAAACACGAAATTCGTCTTATGTTCTGAAGAAGCTCTCAAAGACATAGACTTTATGTATACACTTCCCACGTATCTCAGACGAAATCAACTCATCCCTCAAATTGACAGACATTCCTATAAAAAGAAAATTAATTATAAAGATTCGTGTAGTCTATGAGGGTCGTTGGGGAGATACCGCATATACTGTAGGCGGGGTAGAAACAGTGGCAGTGTCTAGAGAGACTATCCCTCTTCTGACTGGCTTTCAATTCAGAATTATCCTCCTAGACTGGTTACTACCCAGGGCAAGACTTCCCTATCATTTAACTCATGGCCGGAACTGTTTTGTTCCCTTTTCCCAAATACCCTAGTGAAATATTATCGAAATAAATTCGGTCATATTTTTAATTTTGACACATCGATTCTACCATTTAATGCAAGTCACATTTATTCAAATATCTTTTTAATGGCTGGGTGTATTTGAATTTAATTCGACTGAATTATTTATAATTATGGCATACGCAGTTGTGTAGAATAAAACTTGGCCCTGTGTAATATTAAACAACTGACAGTCGTTTTGGTAATATTTTTTCAAATGTTCCATGATCATTAAACAACATTAGAAATTGAGAAATCCTTCGCAAATGACCATCATACCACGAAGAAATTTCCAACAAATGCATTTGCATACCGTGTGTGACCAAACAAAGGGTAGGTACGGAAATATTTATCTTCATTCGACAAATAGAAACCCAATTGAAAATTGAGATGTGCAAACACTTATTTTAGATTAGTCAAGAGTTATTCCAAGGTATGAGGTTCTCCAAATCTACCCCAAACTTTATGATGTCACAAAATGAAACGTTTCGGAATATGTACAAAATCAATTTTTCACCAACATTTAGAATGGAATCATTTCTTTAAACGTTCCAACTGAGTTACATTGTCTATAAAACTATATTTCCAGGAAATATTATTTATAGACAAGTGTAAGGCAACGTTGGGTGGCCTTCACATTTGATGAAAAGAGCGGCGCTTAGCTAGGAAGTGGAAGGATTACGTTTTGGGTGAGAATCATCAGTAAGGATTTGGTTGGCATTAAAATGACTTCACCTGACTGCACTGAAATTCTAAAGGCCAATCTTCGGACGTCGTGTAAGACGAAGGCGGTGGCATTCAATGACTTTTGTCATTTTCATAAACAACAACACTCTATGCTTGTGCAATCAATAATACTTAAGCAAAATTGAGTTAAAAAAAAAAAGAAAAAGGTTTGTGGTGCGTCTGCCATAGAACATGAATCTAAACCCATCAAAAACATTTATAGCATTGTTGAGATGCGTGTTTATGAGGAATGCAATCAATTGATATCCAAAAATGGGCTTTCAAGAGTAATTTTAAACCTAAATAAATTCTCTAATCAACCTGACAAAAGAAGATTCTTTAAGTTATTAAAATGGATACCAAAATGCGCGTCGTGGCGCGATAACAATAAATTGGAGAGCCGAGTTCGAATTCTAGTCAGATACATTACTTTTCCTTACGAGCAAATATTCTTGTGAAAGTTACAAATCAACTTCTTCTCTCCCCACTTATGGGTTGAATAGCAGGACAGACTGGATCGTATAACTTTGATTAGCAATCACTCTACTGATAAAAGAAATGGCAACCTACTGCGGGAAAATCATCTACCTAGTATGTCATCAATCGAAATAGCGTGTCTAACGTATGGCACTGAATTGACTGAGTATACCAGTAATAATATTACTTTGCTTTGTTGTCGGACACAGTTTATTATTAGCTGTAACCAGAACATTTCTTTTAATAAGACCTAGGAGATGCAAAAACATCTGCGTCTCCTAGGCCTAGGTAAAGCTGTCAAATGACGGGCCTAGGGGACGTAAGTTCGAATCCTGCCGAAGGACGCCTATTTTTAATAAAATTTCTCGTCCATTCAGGCCAGTAGATATATATATATATATATATATATATACTGTTCAAGTATAAAAAAGAAAGAAATAAAATAGAGTATCTACTCAAATAGCAGTATTCATTAAAGTAATATTTAAAACAATTAGATATAGAAAGAGACAGACAGACAGACAGACAGAGAGAGAGAGAGAGAGAGAGAGAGAGAGAGAGTGTGTGTGTGTGTGTGTGTGTGTGTGTGTGTGTGTGTGTGTGTGTGTGTGTGAATATAAAAGTAGACAGTGGAAAGAATACTGAGTGGCGACAGTGCGTTTCAGGCTTGAATGCAATCTGCAGACTTGAAGCATAAAACACTCTGTTGCCATCGGTGTTGATCACCTCTTCATATATATAAATATATATATGTGTGTATGTGTGTGTGTGTGTGTGTGTAAAATCTTCTGTACAAGACAGAAGCTGATGATGGTTCGCATGAAATAGGCCTGTATGTCCGCTTAACCATGGAATAACGTGTCTGTTTTAATTTTTACACACACACACACACACATATATATATACATATATATATTAGAATAGTAAGTTTATATTTTATCCGATATTTTTATGACTTCAAAAATTAGTGGATACTCGTATTTGAAATAGACGCCTATTTTTATTTTTACTTTAAATAATATGTATTGCGCCTATTGCCTTGTCTTAATAAAGACATGTGCTCTCCGGCACACATCAAGCCTACATCCTCCTTTGTTGGATAAACCCGCATTTGATCTGACGTGCTTTACCAGTCTTACTGGTCTGTGTCGTTCTTCGTAGCCGAGTGTACACCGGTACACCGAATCGAACGGGGTTTTTTTTGTTTTTGTTTTTCTATTCATACTTTTCATTCTATTTATCATACTTGATAAAGTCAAAGTCTACTTTTTAAAATGTTCTCGCAACCACGCCAAAAGCTGAAATTAAAATAAAAATCTCAAAACTGAATTTGGCGCCCAGCTACCGTTCTCTCTGGCAATGTGAATGACTTACGAATCTAGTTCGCTAATTGCTTTCTTATTATGATTAACACATCATGCGAAAGACCAACAAACGTAATGTCTACTATATATACAGATACACAGTCTTATGAATATACATCATCATCAGAATCTCACATAGTCAAACTAGAATTATTATACACTTATATATACATAAAGCAATATTTGCAAATTTTCTGGTAAAATTGTAATCCGTTAATTTCTTGAAATTTTGGATGAACACGTCCTTCCTTCTTCAATTCAGAACACCACAAACTATACTAACGTGAATTCAAAAAGTCGAATGCACGTGAAATGAAAATTAAACAACACAGAAGTAAAAATACCAAAATTTATTTCTTTTTTCTCCATCTTTCATTTTCTGGTGAAGTTTTAATAAAAGTGAAACATGTTAGATTGATAAACGTTTCCTATTTGTTCTTTAATTTACCATTGTGTCGGATTCCGATCCATATTCAATTTTATATTTTTTGCTAACGCATGCATCAATATATAAAGATAAAAAGTTCGAACATGATTGCTGTTTACGGTAAATCTGTTTTTCTTTTGTCACCAGACTCAAAAGTGTTAACCCATATAAAACAAGCAGACTCACCCACCTTTAAAGATTGACTCAATATAATATAATTGACACAATATAATATTCTTCAGCCCGAAACCGATTGTCCGACTAAAATAATTTAAGTAAAATCTATTAGCGGAAGAAATGGTAAATTAACATATTAATTAACATATTAATTAAATAACATATTAATAAACATATTAATAAACATATTAATTAATTAACATATTAATTAATTAACATATTAATTAATTAACATATTAATTAACATATTAATTAAATAACATATTAAATAGCATATTAACATATTAATTAAATAACATATTAAATAACATATTAATTAACATATTAATTAATTAACATATTAATTAACATATTAATTAATATATTAATTAACATATTAATTAAGTAACATATTAAATAACATATTAATTAACATATTAATTAAATGGTAAATTAACATATTAATCTAGTAGTCTATTTATAACCGAGAGCAATTGCAAAGAACAACGGCTCGTTTTATAAAAAGAAAAAGAAAGCTATTTAAAAATAACCTGTATACAAATATTATCTTTTTTTTATAATCATATTGCCTTAAGCAAGGCATTTTATTGCAGGGGGTTACATAGGAGGAAAGTTATGAGAAAGAGTGACAGGTTATAGGGGGTGTCAGGAAGTGGGTTAGAGAGGGATGAGAATACTGATGAGAGTGGAGTGAATGGAGAAAGGAGCATGAGAGAGAGGATAACTGTGGCCATAAAGTGAGGGATCCGTTGCAGGTTAGTGAGATAGGAGATGACTATTGGCTTTACATTTAAATTCTTGGAGATTATAGCTGTCGGGAAAGCAAGTAAATGGAAGGGAGTTCCACAGGCGGGAAGTGCGAGAAAAGAAGCTGATGGAATAGAATTTGTATTTACAATTCATTGGTTTTACAGTAAAAGGGTGGGACCTAGTTGCTAATCTTGTGGCTCGAGTAAATTTATATATAGAGGAGGTACCAGTGAGCTAAGTTCATTGGAGCAGAAGCCGTGAAAGTATTTGTAGAAGAGACACATTACGCCGGTGAGAAAGTGATTGTATCTGAGCTGCCAAGTCAGGATCTGTTACATTACAGATTCTCCGTTGGATTTTGTCAAGGACACCTAGGTGGATAGCAGGAGCACCCGACCAAATATGATAGCAGTATTCAATGCACGGGCGGATGGTAGATTTCTATATGTGCAGGATTGTTTCAGGCGGAAAAAAACTTCCTGGCCCTACACAGAGAACCGACTTTCTTAGCAACGGATTTAGCTATGGATTCTATATAGTCTTTCCACTTGATGTCTGTTGTGAGAATTAAGCCGAAGAGGCACAGTGTTTTGCTTTCAGGGGGACTAGCCTGATCCATGCTAATGTTTAGGAGCGATTGTCTGTGATGGTTAATAGATAGCAGCTTCGTTTTGAAATAGCTTACTGTTTCTATTTTTCATATTTTTAAACGTTCACTTAGCAGTGAACATTGGCCAACAGAAAAAGATGTTTTAGTGTTACCGAACACCGGTTTGCATACATGACACTGAATATGGGGTTGTGCGCATGCGCGTGTGAATAAATAAAAACGTATGTTTCGATAAAGTTCTTATTTGTTGCTTTTTGAGGACAAAACAGCCGCTTTTAAATGGCGTCCATTGATTTTTCTAAGTCACAAATTCGCCACAAAATGCTACTTTATTCAAAACCGTTATTTCGAAAGAAATTAAAATTACTCATTGTGCACTCACTGGGGTGTCTATTATCGTTATCAAATATACCTCTACTCATTAATCTAAATCTTACTAAAGTCTATCACAAATTGTATACCCCAATGTCACAGCTACATTCATTATTTATACCTGTTCAGAACTTCACAGGTAAAGAAACGCCATGAACACCAATCATCCCATTCCCCCTCGCATTCCATTAATAAGAAGGAATTTCCATTTGGACATCTTCTTCCCAAAAACTAAAAGACATTCTCAAATGGATGCTTCCCAAACTGTTACAATATTAACCTCTTCAAGTTTAGGGTTAACCGTAATCTTTCTGCATATTCTCATAACTGTACTTCCTACCTCCTTCTTTTCCTTTTATACAACAACCCCATTGAGTAAGCCACGAGTTTTCCTGGCTCTTCGCCTTGTATTAGGTGATCAATTCGTAAATAACAGTCAGTAACGAAGTAAAAATAGAATTTTCTGTCATTTCAAACTTAAATAAAAGACCGTCATTTATTTTATATTTTCAATCATTTTTAGCTCCTAGATTGATATTTAGTTTTCAGCGTGTGTAGAAGATGGTCACTAGCTAGGGACTCATTATTCTAACCATGCCTTAGTTAGCACAACAACTGACGTCTTTCGAACAGTTCCGTCTACCTAATTTCACTCACAAGGCCTGGGTCGACCCGTGACATCATAACGTTGCCGCACGGGGGAAGCGTCTCCACTGACCGATATTATACAGATATCACCTACTTGCCAAATCGATCATGGTAAAGTTCTAACCCGAGTCTGAGATCAAAATGATAATATTCTAACCACGCCTCCATTCATGAATGGATAGCTAATTCGTAACTACACTCTACTTATATTACATTAAAAAACATTGGCGCCGATTTCATAATTAACATGTATATATAATTTTAAATTCAACAACAAACACTATTTACAGATTAGTAGCAGAGCAATGGGCACGAAAATGGCACCTAGTTATGCCAATATCTTTATGCACATTCTAGAAAGAAAGATACTAGACAATTCACAATACAAACCATCACATTATTTTAGATACATTGATGACATTTTCTTAGTATGGACTCATGGAGTAGAAAAATTAAAAAACTTTTTTACTTTCTGCAACAACTTCCATAATACAATTTAATTTTTTAAACTCTTTTAGATACATTTTAAAAAATTTTTATCTAAAACAAATTTACAAGCATTATTAAAGATAGGTTTGTGCTTACAAACATAATTTTTTTTTAAAATCTGTCGCTTTCAACGTCACTTGATGTAAAAACAAAAACTCTCTTCACAAACGCGTCACGTGATGTAAACAAACGCGTCACGTGATGTAAACAGACTCTTCACAGATACTCTCGCGAAATCTCGCGAAATACGTTACTAATACAAATTTTAAAATCATTTGTTTCTGATGAAGGACCCAGGGTGGTCTGAAATATAAAATATAATAGTAGAAATAAACAAATACTGTCAAAAAAACACATTTTCAAACTCAAAACGTTTTAATATTCTTTCCTATACATATTAAGAGAGTATACGTGGATCATCACTATGCTATATATATATATATATATATATATATATATATATATATATATATATATAATAGACGTCATTATAACTATCTCAACCCGAGGAACTTTTGGCCAACACTTCTTCCAGGGCTTACGTTGTCTTGATTACAAATGGTTAATAAAGGACAAACACACAGGATTACTTACAAAACTGGAGGCAGATGGAATTTGTTTAAAAATAAACTTTAATCAGTAAATATTAAAACGTAAGGTGGGTGTAAATATGCAGTTCCACAAGAGTGAATAAAAAAGAAAAATTGTTGCATTCACAAACCCTCCAGTAATTGTAAGGAGCGAATAAATCGCTCTTTCTGCCTGCACAGGCTCAGCTGCTAGAGTTTTAGGCAAACAGCCTCCAAAACAAGAAGATGATGGGCCGATCGAGCACTGTGCAGAACAGTAAACCAATTGTCCTCATACAAAGAGGCACATGCCTGGCTGTCCAGCAGGTGTTGGCCAAGTGCTGAATCCAGAACAACCTGGGTTGTTCTTATAGATCTAAGAGAGCCACCCGAACGTATATTTGCGGGGACGTGTTGTGC